>JBAMBL010000340.1:0-19357 GCA_037043405.1 Drosophila subquinaria | reverse complement strand
ATATCTTGGGTGTTTATGAACCGATCCTTACAAACTTGGTGTCAATACTTTTGTTAGGACCAGGACCTTTAAAATTTCACAAAACCAACGGACGAAATGTCCTTTAAACATAATTTTCATCCTTGGAAGGACGATTTTGCGGTTCTTCAATATCTTACAAAATTAGTAAGAATTAAAGCTATTTTTTGGCACAAAACAAAATTTTTTTTCTTGAACCTGTAATTTTTATTAAAAGAAAATTTCGTCCGTTGGTTTTGTGAAATTTTAAAAGTCCTGGTCCTAACAAAAGTATTGACACCAAGTTTGTAAGGATCGGTCTATAAACACCCAAGATATAGCACTATAGGTCAAATGGACCCTTTTTGTGATATAAACTAGTTTTGTAACAGTATTCAAATTAAAAAACTTTTCTTACATTCCTATTAGGAATACATTGAATTTTAATGTTGCATACTAGAAATGTTTACATTGCATTCAAATGTTAAGTTAACAGCTGTTAAACGTGCAGTTTATAAATTGTGCAAATATTTTGATTGAAGTTGAAGTGGCTCTAGTTTTTTGAAATTGCAAATTATTAATACAAATTATGATGAAAAGTGATCAATATGGTTTGTACATTATGTTGGTAGATCTGTGCTGTTGGTATTGTTCGTGTTGTCTGTAGTAAGTGTCCATAAAGTGACGTTCAAAAAATAATTTTTTGGGAAGAGTTTTAAAAAAATGTCAGCACTTGTCAGCAAAGTGACTATATACATATTGTAGAGTAATTCCTTGTGAACTCATACCAGTAAGTTTACGTGTCACTTTTTGTCACTTCTCCCAAAATTTAACTTTTTAGCACATAACCTATATGTAAGCAATGCCGATCTACTTGAAGCACAACGGAAAAATAAAGGAAAAACTGATGGAGTGGATGCTGTTGTACGTTAATTTAAATAGTATATCGATGTTATTGATATTACGACACACAGACAACAATAAAACATAGATTTTTTAGTTACAGGCTAACTACTCTCCGAAAATAAATTCCAAAAAATTTGAAATAAAAAACAAAAAATTTGAAATATACTTAGAAAGTATAAAAAACACATTACTTTAATATTTAATAATAAAAAATAAAAAATTTTAAATATTTTTTTGTATATATATTTTTTTAGGGGCGTTGATGGGCAGTGCCACGCCCATTTTTTCAAAATTATTTCCAAATTCAATCTAGAATGGTATCCAAAAAACTTTACACGGAAAACTAAAAAAACCTTCGAGTTATTAATTTATATCACAAAAAGGGTCCATTTGACCTATAGTGGGCTGAAACACGCATTTAATACTCTAAATATTTCAAGTTTATTTTTAGAAATTACTTACTTTATTTGTATTTTTAGCGTAGTAATTGAGAGTTAATACCTTATATAGCAAAAAAAAAAAAAACAGGGGTAATCCGATTAGCATCATAAATTTAAAATATTTCCAATACGGCGATAAAAAAATACTTAAAGCTGCACAAAATTGAAATCAAATGAGAGAAGTTGAGTTAATTTTTTGTACTCTATATAGTTAATATTTTTTTTTTATTAAATTTCTGGAAAACGCTCAAATTCACTTTATTTAAATGACCTAGCAACATCAAATATTCAACAACAATTCATGTAAGCTAAATTTGTATGTATTAATACTGTAAAAATAATACCAAAGAGTCTGTCAGTTGCGACGTGCTGCAATTTCTCACAAATTAAAGTATTTTGTTGATTTTAATTAGTTAGCTTTTAAAGTTTGTCATGACCGACCACATGTAGTCACAGCTCACGCTTCTAACTGCGCTCCTCTCCTTCCATTACACACTTTACCACACGGACACTCGTATACACGCACACACACACACATACTATTACACATGCCATTGTTGTAGCTGTTGTTGTTGTTGTTGTTCATATGAGCCACATTAGCTTCATTTGTTCTATTGTTTTGATTATGATTTACAATGCCCAATGCGTTGCTTTTGTCTGCTGTTGTCTGCCTTTTGCTGAATGAGCTTGTGGCCGTGGGTGTATATATGTATATATGCGTGTGTATGAGTGTGTTACAAAGCATAATACATTTGCATGTGGAATGTGGCCACTCTACACAATAAATTTCATTTAAACTGTGTGCAAAAAGTTGAGTTTTGGTTTGAATTTTCTTTTTGTTTTTGTCAGAATTAGCCAGCTTGTAGAGCATTGTTATTAACACTCATTAGGCCTAGGCCACAATTGTAGTACTCGTATTCCAAGTCTGGTAATTAGATTTTGTATTTCGCATAAAATGTTGTATACATAATAGGGTAAAATTCTAGTGCTAGCAAATCGATGAAATCATATTGAAATTAAAATTTCAACTATTGATATTGTGATAGAGTTGAATTTTCAAATTTTGAGTTTTCAAATAAAACTATTACTTCTTAGTCCAGGATTAGCTATGAATAATATTTACTATTACTTAAATTTATAATAAAATCATTTTATAAAAAAGAATTGTTCCGATTTAAAATGAAAGTTTGTTTTTGCTCACGCATAAGATCGCAGTGCATTTAATTTGCATTGTTCGAATTTGGGCCAATTAATAAAAACTATAAAATTTAGACTAGAATAAAAATATGCCATTGAGTAATTTGGAATGTTATTGTGCATTTTCAAAGCATTTGGATTGTTGCTGGCTTTTGTTTTTGATCAATGGCATCCGTATTTTGACGTACGTTTGTCAACTTGTCGTCAGTTGTCGTCCGATGCTGTTTCTCAGAGGAGTCTCCCACCTGGATAGTTTTCGAGTGCGATTTGCCTT
Source organism: Drosophila subquinaria (assembly GCA_037043405.1). Classification (NCBI taxonomy): domain Eukaryota; kingdom Metazoa; phylum Arthropoda; class Insecta; order Diptera; family Drosophilidae; genus Drosophila; species Drosophila subquinaria. Next base: position 16,543 of record JBAMBL010000340.1, on the reverse strand, counting down.
GATCTTTGGGAAAGAAATGTTCCTCCAGTTGACGGACACCGGTTGGTGTGCTCAGATCGTATGCAAATTTGAGATACTTGTCGAAAAACACTTTGGTATTGTGACTTTGGTTCTTGGTGCGTATCTGTCGCTGTGAAGTCTCTGCTTTCTCTGGTTTCTCTGGTGATTTCGACTCTTTCAGTTGTTTGCTGACCAAAATGGTTTCGACAACAGCCGAGCGCAGGTCCTTTGTCCGGGACACGCTGACGTCAAGCTTCACTTTGCGCGAGTGCCGAGCATGTTGAGGTTGTGGTTCCATATGTGGCTTCTCCATTACCATGTGACGTTCATTGGCCATAGCCGGACGCACTGACTCGACGACTTCAACACGTTTCGTGGGCTGTTTTGTATTTATCTTCAATATCTGTGGCTTCAATTTCTTTTCCTTATCCTTGCTAGCGTCCTTCCCACTGGCGCTTATGACCACCGGCTGATGATAGGATCGTGCCAACGTTGACATCTCCAACTTCAACGATTTGTGAGAGATCCGAGAGTTGGTGGCATTACTTGGCTTACGGGTCGGTGCATTGCTGGCCATGTCTCTGTGGGGCGGCTGGATGCGGGAAGATCGGATAAATTGATTTTTAGAAATACGAGTCGAAAGAGAACAACGCAAAACGAAACGAAAAGAGTTTTGAATGAAAGCTTTCAAAATTGTTTAAGCCCAAAAAATAAAATATACTACTACTACTATGATAAAAGTAATTTAGCGCTGACTGACATAATTTTTATAAAATTCAGCTTATTTTTAATTACATGAATTAATGTATGTGGGTTGGTATATGCAAGTGTATACCAGCTAACAGTGATCCCTAGACAACAACAAGACGAGCAAAGACAACGAGCAACGACAAGAGAATAGACAACGAGCATGTTTGAAGTAAAGGAAGGCGAATTCACGCACAGGCGAATTAGCAAGAACTATTGGAAAGCGTAAAAGAAGATCGACGAGCGAGATGCCGAACGAGAGTTGAAGTTCGGCCTCTGACGCGAAAGGTTGTGAGAACTTAAACCCAAACGACGAAAGACGCACATTCAGTTTCTATTATTATTCATTATTATAATTAAATACTTTATATAACCTTTATATCAAATAAAACCCCACATTGTGGAGGCTCGACCGGGATTTGATTAAAGAAAACGACGGGATTGTTTTGATTAATAAAAAGACGGAATAAAGAATCTGAAATTGACAATAAAAACGACGTGGAAATTAATAATTTAAAAGTGTGTGAAATAATAAATAGACGATTTATATTTCATGCAAAATGACGTGTTTAAATGACTTAATTCCAAAAAGCCTACGAGGGGCAACAAGAGCAAGCATTTGTGCAGTGCACAAATTCGTGTTTGAACAAGAAGGAGACAGAGGCAATCGAGGCCGTTTACGAGAGTTTTGTGGTTTCAAGTACGACGAAAACGACGCTAGATTTGCAGCAAAGCGTGTATACATACGCGAAAAACTAACGGAACGTGATCTTGTTTCAATATGCGTCGTATTGAACATAAGCCACAATGCTGAAAATATGGCTCTACATATTTTTCGGAATTTGCTAGAAGGCAAGCTTCTGCAAGGCAATGACGACAAAGAGGACAGTGATGACGAAGAAGAAACAGATGAAAACGAGAATGAAGACGCAAATGACGATTGCGCAGAAAACGACGGTCAAGGTTACGACGTACAAGAAGAAGTGCAGAGACGTTCGAGTGAGCGAGACAACGATAGTGATGTACACAGCGTGCACACAGCTGAAATTCCACAAAGAAGACATCAAGAGAATAGAGCACAAAGCACAATGCAACGACGCGATTACGACGAGCAGCAAGCGCCACGGTTTGCTATAAGTTTTCGAGACATAGAGGAATCTATTCGAGTGTTTGATGGCTCCGACGAAATTGCTATTGAAGTATGGGTAGCAGAATTTGAAGAACAGGCTGAGTTTATGCGTTGGAGCAATTTGCAAAAACTCATATTTGCCAAAAAGTCGTTGAAGGGCATTGCCAAGCTTTTTATTTTGAGTGAGAAACACATAAATTCGTGGCAAGCATTGAAGAGCGCATTATTGAGTGAGTTTAAGTCGAGAGTCAGTAGCAAGCAGATACACGCGCAGTTGAGTGACACAAAACGCCGATCGAAGGAAAGTGTTCTTGAGTACTTTTACCGCATGAGAGACATTGCAGCGCGAGGCATTGTTGAAGATGACGCTTTAATGCAATATGTTATTGACGGTGTTGATGAATTGGCATTAAATAAATCAGTTTTGTATGGTGCAAGAATTATGAGTGACTTTAAAGACAAATTGAGAGATTATGAAAAAATGAGTGAGAAAATTAAAAAGAGTGAAAAAGCTGTAAAAGACAAGAAGACGGAAGTGCGACAAAATATTACACCAGTTGGCAAAAAAGACGTTGTTTGCTATAACTGTGGTGAAAAGGGACATTTGTCTAGCACTTGCACGAGCAAAGAGAAAGGAAGAAAGTGCTTCAAATGTAATCAGTTTGGCCACATATCGAAGAACTGTGAAGAAAATGACGAAAATCAAAATGTACGTGTAATTAACAATAAATCAGAAATAACGATGAAAGATGTGTTTATTAAAAATACGAAGTGTACGGCATTATTTGACACTGGAAGTAAATTCAACATTTTACGCCAAGATTTGTACGACGAGCTGCGCATGCCACTTTTAAAAGCTTGCAAAGTGTGTTTGATCGGGTTTGGTAGTGGTGCTGGCAAAATAAAGCCGATTGGTCAGGTAAAGCAAAGAATACACATTGACGGTGAAGATTATGTGCTAAACTTTTACGTTGTTGCTGCAAAGTTTACGGACATTAAACTGATAGTCGGGCAAGAGCTTTGCTTGCAGGCAGAAATACTGTTCAATCGCAATGGTGTTAAAGTTAGTAAAATGTCAGAAGATAATAACGAGAAAGATGCATATGAAGAATCGCACGTAATGAAAATTGACGCCGTGGACAATTCAAAGTTAGATATAAACACTGCCGTTAACGAGTCTACGCGTCGCGAGGTTCGCGAAATATTTTCAACGTTTAATCCGCAAAAACAAGACGAACACTTAAAGACGATCACAAAGCTTATCTACGACGACAATAAGCAGTACGAGGATTCTTTTGTGAAGGCAGGCGTTCCTTACAAAATAATCAAAGATGCAGAACTTATAATGGTTCCGAGTGATCCGCAGAAAACGATTATCGACAAAGCTCGCGATAGAGGACATTTCTCTATGAAGAAGACGAAGGAGCTAAAATTCAATCGCAAGCGACGTAAAAGAGAAGGTCTGTTGCACTCCCCGCAGCAAGAAGACGTGCCGCTGCAGACGAACCCTACGAAGTCAACACCATCAAACGAGGCCATTATAAAGCTACGCAGCCAGAGCGTTACTTTTGGCAACCCTTCTTGTATCATTTCAGATAGAGTTCAGCGAGCGATTAATTCGACGCACACCAAAGATGACGAGCAGCTTCAGGATCTGATCCAGAAAGAGTCCATCATTGCATATTCAGAGGATCGCAATGAGCTACGGGCAAAGGCGAAGACTCAAATTCTTAATCTGCAAGCCGAGAAGAAGAAGACGAATAATTTACGACGTAAAGCAGCGGGGCAGTACAACGTTGGCGATCTAGTTGCCATAAAGAGGACGCAGTTTGGAAGCGTACTCAAACTCAAGTTGAAGTTTTTGGGCCCTTACCAGATCGTCAAGGTGAAGCATAACAATGCTTACGATGTCGAAAAAGTTGGCAGTTCCGATGGGCCAAAGCACTCATCATCGTGTGCCGAGTACCTCAAGCCATGGTCCACATTCAATGACGAAGACAGCGACGATGCGCTCGAGGCGAGTGCATAAGCAGGATGGCCGGATGTGGGTTGGTATATGCAAGTGTATACCAGCTAACAGTGATCCCTAGACAACAACAAGACGAGCAAAGACAACGAGCAACGACAAGAGAATAGACAACAAGCATGTTTGAAGTAAAGGAAGGCGAATTCACGCACAGGCGAATTAGCAAGAACTATTGGAAAGCGTAAAAGAAGATCGACGAGCGAGATGCCGAACGAGAGTTGAAGTTCGGCCTCTGACGCGAAAGGTTGTGAGAACTTAAACCCAAACGACGAAAGACGCACATTCAGATTCTATTATTATTCATTATTATAATTAAATACTTTATATAACCTTTATATCAAATAAAACCCCACATGTATACTTTTAAATAATTATATTTAATTAAGCAATATTATTTAATTAATATTTTTTAAAATTATTTCAACATAGAGAACATTTATACTATTTATGGAATTAAATAAATCTAAATTTATTTTAGTATTAATCCAAAACTTTAAAGTTTATTGGCAAAAGTTTAAATTGGATTTGCTTCACGACAAAATTGAATTCTAGATAAAAACGTACGAGAAGACATTTTTTTTTCTGTGAACGTGCAAATTTATAGCTTTATCATGTACGTGTTAAGGTACATACATATATACGAGAATATATCTGATAAATTGTCTGTTGCCTGCCATTTACTCAAGTTTAATTTGCCTGTCATTTTACTTGGCTCGAACGTGTGCGGAGAAGGAGAAGGCGAAGGAGGAAAAGGAGATGGAGGTCTAAGCTGACATTTGCCAAATGCCAGCTGCCAGTTATACAAGAATGCTACGAAATCCAACTCCCTTTTTTTGGGCGGGGGGTAAAAACGCGTCTTGGCCAAGTTTGCCAAGCTGCGCACAATTTGTGAAATGTAAGCGAAAAAACATCAACTTGTACAGGTCGCCAACGAACGAAGGGAATGAATAAGGGGTTTATATTTTTCTCTTTTTTTGGGTTTTAGGTGTATACAGATATAGCAGATATACAGCTTGACCGAAATGAAACTAATTACGGGGACGACTTTACACGCAGATAAGACTTAAATCACCAAAGCGAAATGAAATTTTGGCTTTTGCTTTTTTCCCAAAAGGGTTTGAGGGGCAAAGAAGCAGATTAAAATGGAATAAAATAATGTGAACTGCGGAAGATACTCTATGTCTGGTTAATTTCTACTATTGACAGTTTTTAAGCCAATTTTTATTTACTTTTAGGATAAATAATAAATCAATTAATAAAGCAGGCAAAATTTCTGGCATCGTGTTTTAAATATCTTTAGAAATATAATAAACTAAGTGTACTAGAAATTCTTTCCATTTCTTCTTAGTATCATATACTTCTATTCTCTTCACAGGGTATACAAATTAGGCTCGAACGGCAACCACGAAGAATGCAAAGTGTAATGTATATAACATCATTAGGCGGCAGCAGCAACAGCTAAGTGTGAAAGCCAAAAACGCGACCATGAAACGGGTTAATTACGCTACAAACAATAAATTACTTGCCTTACGGAAATGCACAAGAAAAGTAAAGAAAAAAAAGAAGCAATAATACCCACAAAAGGCTCAGAAATTAGTGTACAAAATGGGAAGTGGAAAGGGGGGACTGGCATTTCTCTAATGTTCATGCATGCGACCCTAATCAGCTTAGAGGACGAGAGATGATTAAATTTTTGGCCTTTGAGTGAAATTGAAAGCGCGTGCGACACGTTGGACGATGGCAGCCATTGAAAGCGCATTACGTATACGCCATGTGTTGCATTAGCTGTCGACGTGCGCTCCGTCGTCTTTTACAAACCTTTTAACATTTCGTAAAATTACGTATTTCACAAACGCTTGTCCAAAAACTTTTCCACATTTTCTCTCTCTCTCTCTCTCTCTCTGTGTTTGTGTTTTTTGGGGAATATCTTTTACTTTTTTTTTTGTCGTTTTTCTCTGCTTCGTCTTTCATTTGGCTGTCAGTTTTGTAAGCTGTTCCCTTGTCGTTGTGGAATTCTCTTCTTTGCCTGTTTTTTTTTCTTTTTCTTTTTGGCTTAGTTGTTTTCACTTAATTTCATTTTGGCTTGCTTTTGTTTTTCTGCTGGCTCAGCTCATCATGCTACAAAAGGAATTTTTTAATTATAAAATGTGTTTATCCTGAATTAATTGTTATTTTTCTGCCCGGCAGCAGAAAGATAGAACGAAATCCAACAACATCCCATAAAATTTAGTCTGCTATCTTCATGAAGAACTCTCTGACAAATTGTGTACATTTTTAGCTTGACTTTTTGAGTTGTTTTTGCAAATGGAGCTACCACTTGACCTGGGGACTAAATGATATAGGATTGGGAAATTAAAGTAAAATTCGGACAGCAGCGGGAACTTTAATCTGAATTTAGTCAAAGTTTTTTTTTTAAATTTAGCTAGTTTTAGTCGACGTCACTTTGAAGCATTATCATTTTCATATTTAAAAATAATACAGGCGTGCCACAGAAATCGCAAGCGAATTAGAATTCAGCAGAAAGCAATTCCGCACTGAAATTTCCGAGGTGCCACAGAACCTCGAGACATTTAATGTTTTTTTTAGAAATTTCACCAACCTTTTCGAAGTAGGCTGCTAAGGGTTGACACCCTCTCATCAACTTTTTTAGGTTTTTCATTGCAGAACAATAAGATTTTCATTTTTTTCTTATTTAATTTATAAAATTTAATTCATTTATATAATAATTGACATTCTTTAGCTACAAAAAATTTAAAAGCAATTGGCGTGACAAAATAAAAGTTACTCGACAACTTTAGCGACTGTCTGCCATTAGTCTGGCAACTCTTCGTGACAAATGTTTTCACAAATTGCACAATAAGTTAAAGGTTTTTTTGGTAAATCTTGATTTGCCTCAAAAGAGCTATTTTTTGAATGCTTAATTTAAAGAAAACTGAAGTGGTTCCATATATTTTAAATACCTTACTTCGAATTCTGACTAAAAAGTGTGGCATCGCTGCCCCTGACTTCGAAAATCTAAACCGAACTAGGTGGCAGCATCGGACGCCAGCAGATTTAGCGCTAGTTTATTTCGCGTAAAATAAATGAAATTGTTGTGAAATTCAAGCGAAAGCGATTTCTGTGGCACCCCTAATATATTTATTTTTTAGAAGAGATTTTCCTTCCTTGAAATGTTTTCTATACAATCTCATATATATTTATCTTTTAATTTAAATGCAGCTTTGCTTTCTTCCCCCTTTTTTTTTTTTGCTAACCACTTTTATGCATTATTTCTTAATTGTACTGCAGTTGTCTTTACAATTTTCGCCAACAAAAGTTTTCTCCATTGAGTATTAAGTTTTGTTAGCTCTTTTGTTAAGTCTTTTTGTTGAATAATTTAATAACGACTAGCTGTTATACCAAAAACTTAATGGATAAGCATGTTTTTAAGTGTAGTTCACTGTGAATAGGAAACATAGAGACTGAAATCTCTTAAATTATTTAATAAAACACTTTAAGTCTGCTCGACCCGAGGCAACTTGCAGCCTGTTGCGAGTTGTTGAGTAAACAGCAACAACAGAGAAAGAGAGAGAGATATAGAGAGAGAGAGGGACTGTGTGCAAGTGCTCCACTTCAGTGCCATTGTGAGTGACACTTCTTTGCCTTTTATTTTGCAACTGCTGCCGCTGCTGTGTAGACAATTCAAGCACTTGCCCCATGTGTGTGAGTGTCGAAAATAACTGTATATGGTTGCAAGTAACCAGCTGCCAGCTGCTAGTTGCAAGTTGCCAGTTGGCAGTTGTTATGCTGCGCTTTTCAACACGGCGCGTTGTGCCTTTCTCTCCAAGGCATTAATGTCAACAACTGTTTGTGCCTTGTCCGGGCTGTGAACTCGTCCTCGTCCTCGGAATAAAGAAGAGAATCGCTTGACTTTAATGCCAGCTCGACTGGCAGTCAATTTAAATTGGTAAACGACTCGAATTGTTGTCCAAAAATATAAATTGCAACATAAATTATACGCACTGTGGTGCGGGCAGGAATGCGGATTGAAGGGATATATAGTAAGCACATATGTATGTGCTTAAGCGGAAATCATGTACAAAATAACCCCAAAAATGTACAAACTGCAAATCTACCTAAACTCACACACATGTATGGTATGTGCTTGTGTGTGTGTGTGTATACAAAATGGCTGCCCTCAACTGCAGTCGCCATTGCCATTCGCCATTCGTTGCCGTTAACATTTCCGCTTTATTTGTCTGTCTGCCCTTTGCACTTTATCTATCTTTCTCTCTGTTTCTGTCTCTGTCTCCGTTTCGCATGCTATCTCTATGTCTGCCTGGCTGTCTCCCCGTCTCTCCGTCTGTCTGTCTGTCTGTCCGTTTCTCTATCTGTCTGCCTGTTTGTTGGTTGTTTGTTACCTACATTCAACTTGCTTTTCCCCCCTCATCTCTCAACTCTCAACTCTTTTGTGCACTTTTAGTTTTTATCTATCCGCTTCCCTTTGTGGTTGTTGTTTTCTAATGTTTTAAATATAAACTCAAATAACGTCGAAAATAATACATAAATCACCGCAAATATCGCGTTGAATTTCTTTTCAATCTACACAGCTTGAATTTCTATTTTTCTCTCTTTCTGTCTTTCTCTTTCGCTCTGAACACAATCGTAAACAATTCTGTTTGCCGTTCTGATTTTAAGCCATAAATTATTGCACATACCGCCCCCTCCACCAGCCATTGCCCCCTTCACACTAAACAAGTTTTTATCTATTAATTTGATAGCTCGTGAATTGTTGTTGGGGGGATGGAAAATGAAAAAGAAAAGCCACATGAGCCATTTGATGCGATTTGTTAGAGCTTAAGCACTGAAAAGCTGGGAAAAACTATTTCAGATATGAGTTAAGTTCTGTTGACTTGGGAAACTCGAATTGTTGCTGGGGTAAGGAAATGTGTATCCAAAGTATTTTCCATGCAAAGAACTTGTCTTAAGCGATAACGTACTTAAAGACGACATAACTTAAGCGGGCTTCAAACAGATTAAGTGCTTAAGACTAACAAATAGTAAGTAAGAGCAATAGTTGGGATTAGTAAACTTTGCGAGTTTGTAAATGTACTTAGTAAATGTCAATTAAAAGAATTTCACAAAAAATTACTTAATTAATTTAAATCATAAATAAATTAAATTAACCTAGTTAATACAAAGAAATAACGAAAAATCGAATAATTTAAATGACTCATTACTTTACTTATTATTAATTTTATTATTTACTTAACATTATTACTTAATATTACTTACTAAAATATAATAATTTAAATAATCAAAACAGAAATAAATTAACCTTATTCATACAAATAAATAGCGAAAAATATAATAATTTAAACTACTCACTAACAGCTTAGCAAAATTAAAAATAAAATATTATAAGCCTTAATTGTTTGTACAGAAACTCAAAAAATATTTAATAATATTATTGAAATGAATATTGAAAATATTAAAAGGGATAAAGTTATTAAATAAAATAAAAAATAAAATATTTTATTTCAAATAAAAAAAGAACGAACAATGAATCCAATTAAAATGTTTAATTTTAAATTAAAATATTAATAGCCCTTATTAAATTCTACATAAAGGAACCATAAACTCGAAACTGTTTTAAGCTTTGTCGATTCCTATTAAATCAGAATAAGGTGCTAAATGATTTAATAACATAATTTTTGAGTATGTTAACGCATATTGTAAATAATAAAATAAGAAATAAATTAACCTAATTAATACAAACAAATAACGAAAAATGTACTAATTTCAAATATTCTCTAACAGCTTAGCAAAATTTGAAATAAAATATTATTAGCCTTAATTGATTCTACAGAAACTATAAAAATAATTAATAATAATATTGAAAGTATTAAAAGGTATAAAAATATTAATGAAATTAAGGTTAAAATTTTAAATTTCAAATAAGGAAAGAACGAATATAAAATCAAATTAAATTGTTAAAATTTAAATTAGAATATTAATATCCCTATGTAGAATTACATGCATTAACCATAAACTCTTATCTGTTCTTAGCTTTGTCGATTCCTATTAAGTCAGAATGTGGTGCTAAATGATTTAATAACATAATTTCTGAATATGTTAACGTATAACACATCGTCAGCATTCAGCTGGCCAGCAATCTACGAATTAGCCTAGTAATATACCAATTACCTGACCGAGTTGGGGGGAAAAGGAGCAGCAGCAACTGGTCTGGATTGACAGTTAAATTTCCCGTTAGCCGGCAACGTGGCAAGTGCGAGGCGATCAATCAAATCACATGCAAATTGTGGCAAACAAGGACTCGACGCGACTCGACTCGAGTCGGGAAATCGACTGCTCGTCCTTGTCCCTTGTTGAAGTTGCAGGTGCTGCTCCACAGCCTGCTGTTGCGCATATTGAAATGTGATTTTGGTCATATTTTGTATGGCGGACACGAGGCACGTAGATAGATAGAGAGAGACAGGCAGATACTGAGAGAGAGAGGGAGACGGAGTGTGTTCTCGCACGCGACACGAAACAGTTAATTAAATGATGAAAGCATTGACGTGTCGCCAGCAGCTAAAGGAGCGGAGATCCTGGACAGGCTGAACAGTGAACATGCTGAACAGGTGGACAGCTGAACAGGTTGGACAGGTTGGAGATGTGGAGAGTGAAACTAACCGAGTGTGCGGCAAAGTTGAACACAAACTAAGCTAAAAGTTGTGCTGACAGCGAGACAGCGAGACAGACAGACAGTCCCCAGACACACAGGTCACAGATGGAGTTCTGGCTGAGTTGCCTCCGCTTCGGAGTTTATAATGCATGGAGTGTTGCAAGTTGCTGGGGCACGCACGCTTCAGTTGCATGTCACACGCCGCTTGATTGGTTGCCTGATTCGCCGTTGCCTGCTGGGAGGCACTGTCGTTCAACTCTCCCGCCAGCTGCCCTCCCTTGCGGTCTTCCAGTTGGCCAAGTTACGGCTACCTTTCTCTGTCTACTCTCCCTCTCTCTCTCTATCTCTATCTAACTCTCTCTATCTCTGTGTGTGCATTTTAATTTTCATTTCATTTCCTTGGCTGTGACTGTGGCTTCTCGACCAAGTGACAACTTTGTGCAGTCAACTGGCCATTTGTTGATTTGATTGATGGCCAACGCCTCGAGACGTGCCAACTCGCAATTGCCAACTGTCAACTGCCAACTGTCAACAACAACAACTACAATTTACAACAACAAATAACTAGTTTCAATCTATTGACATTTCAATGCAGTCTTGTTGTTGTTGTTGCTGTTGCTCGTGCTTTGCTAATGAACTTACATAAATGAAGCCATTAACAAGTTTAACATGTGGCCACGTGTATTCCCACTTGTCACCCCCCTCCCTGCACTTCCCTTTCCCCTTCCCCTTCCTCTTGTTGATGTTAAGTTCGCCATGGCAAATTTCCATGTTGTAAATGTTGTTGTTTCTCCTGTTCAACTCACATTTCCCACTGACCAGCTGATCCTTTGCTTGGACTACCTGAGGGAGCAGCTTGTTGGGCAAAGGGAGGGTTTGGGGGGAGCGCTGTACTCGTTTTTCACTGGGGAAACTTGTGTAAATGCTGCTAATTAGCAAAGTTCATAAATTTGAGCAGATTTTACCATATTAAGTGCAATACAAAAAGTTCACCTGTGGCGATTCGTATGGTAAATATTGTTTCCGGTTTAAATAGCACGCATACGCCACGTTGTACGCTTCACTGCCAAATAGCTGCAAAAAAAAGAGAAGAACAAGTTTATTATTTGTGCATTAGTTTAGTTGGCTGTTTTAAGGCTTTAAAGCATAGTTTAATTTACATTTTTATGGCTAGTTTATAGTTATTTTGACTTGTTTTTTAAGTTATGCATAAAATGAAGAGGCTTCTCAAGGACTTTTATATTAAATAGGCCTTGGTTCTTTATGGGATAATTAAATTTTAGATTTCCTAGTTCCTAGGGTAGTTTTTATTATTTATTTTAAAAATGAAATCAAAAGTTTATTTTAAACACCCAATTAAGATGCTTTTACAGTATAGAAATATGTTAAAAAACTACTAAAAAGTATACTAGAGCTTAAACTATTGATAAAATTCTGTTTTGTTTTAGTTATAAAATCAACAAAATGCTAAAATCTAATAATTGAAGAGTTCTCTAAACACTTTGAACAACATGGCGTACATTAAAATCTCCAAATTACTCATACTCATGCCAACTTTTCCCATTTGCAAGCTCTCTCTCCCAAGTTGATAATACTCGAACAACACTTCACACAAAGCTCCTAAATTTTGCAGTCCAAGTCCAGTGTCCAAGAGAGCAGCAAACACTACAAAAGTTTATCCAACAAAACGTTTGCTTATCTTGCACTCATCTTTATCAACTTGAGTCCATACACACACACACATGTGAAGTGTACTTTACCCACTGGGAAAAACTCACTCGACACTCGAACAAACAGTCGATAATTTTTGGCTAACTGAATTTGACCAAAGCGACAAGCCAAAGAAAACAACTTCGGAGCCAAATAAAGAAAAACATGCAAACAAATAAACTCATTGAAAGTGGAGTGTAGCCATTGATAATCGCACACAGCTGTGGATGGATCAATGTCAGAGCCATTACGGTCACTTAAATAACAAAAAGAGAGAGAAAGAGGGAGAGATGGAGAGGGAGCGGATGAGACAGAGAGAGCTAAGCGAACAGTTAGTTAAAACAACAAAGACAATCATGAGGCTGCGTTAGAGCTTTGCATTTTACACTCAGTCGGTCTTAAATACCCTGTAAGAAATGCTGAAGAGGGTATGTCAAACGCATTTAGATAGCATTGCAAGAAATTAGACAGATAAAGAAAGTAAAAGGACAGTCACAAATTTTAAAAGAAATTTCAACAGAGTAAACAAGTTAGTAGAGTGAAAATATTTATTTGCAAAGTTTCAACTTAACATTTCTCACTGATACCTAGAAAAAAGGCTGATGTTTAGCATATTCTGTGCAAAAGAAATGGAGAAAAGTAAGATATGAGACCATAAGGAAGAGGGAGTAAATGAGAGAGTAAAACAATTAAACAGGCAAGAGCATTTCAAGGAATTTAAAAGGGGCAAAATCATTCAAATTATAATGTATACACAAGCTGAAATTATGAAAATCTTAAATATATTTCGGAATGTATATAGGGATTTTAGATACGAATGTCGACAAATATTACTCAGAATCAGAGCTCGCAAATAACAGTTAACACTTATTTCTTTTTCGATCTGTTCACTGAAAAAACAGAAAAAAAGTAAAACCCAGAAGGTTTCTCACTGAGAGAAACACTTACTTCTTTTCGTTTGTGCTCTCTGCTCAGTATTTTCCATTTAGAAAATAAATTCTTTCTGTATACTAATAACAGTTAAAAAAAGACTTTTTAGCTAGTGCTCCCGGAATAACTGTTAGCAAATGAGCAAAACACAAAAGTGTTAGTCAAAAGTGTCTTTTCAAGTTGTTGTTGTTTTAGGTGCGCAAAAATCGACACAAACTCCCGAAAAAGCAATACACCCACAGAACAAGATAATTTTTTTTGGCAACTATTTTTATTTACATTAAAAATTGTTATTTAGAATTAAGCTTTACAATTAAAAGTAAATTAATATTTTCCGCACTTAGAGACCTACGTTTATCGGTTAGGATAAAATTAAGCGCAGAAAAGGATCTTTCAACCGAGACTTGTGACGTTTTAAATTTTTAATATGAGTTCCAGTTAATATTTTGCCACACACGTTGCATTCCGATTTATTTAATTTGCTATCATAGTTAAAAAAAGAATGAACTATGTTTTTTACACGACCCATTTTCCGCAAAATTGTAGCAAAAAAAAAACGTTTTAAATTTTCAGAAGGCACTTTCGATTTTTTTTTCCAGACGAAACAGTTTTTGAGTAACACAACCATAAGGAAACAAAATTAAATGTTATTTCTTGACTGATAAGCCTACTGAGAAAAAAACAGAAATTAATGTTTTGTTTTTATCCCTTTTATCATTCTGTCAGCTAATAACTGTTATTTTCCGACACACTGAAAGTGTTAACTGTTATTTGCGAGCTCTGCTCAGAATACGATAATTCGGAAGAAAATAGGAATTCAAAATTAGGAATCAAATAATCCGGCGATTTTTATAAAAATTTTTGATTTCGGCTTTTTCTATTTATTAGCATAAAGACAACATTTGTCGAGCCATTTATTTCAAAATCTGGACTTTGATTGCCAGCGCATGTGATATTTATTAGAATTATTTATTTTAAAATTTTCATGATTATATTGTGTGCTACCTTGTATAAAAATCAACAATATTTCCATCTTTGTGTTGTTTGTGGTATGTATTGAGTAGCGATTTAAGACGGTTGTTTACCCTTTCATATTTGATACAAAGATACTTTTCCCAATTTTGTTTTTTTCTTTTCTTCTTTTTTTAATTCCTTAAAAAAGTTTCGGAATTCGTATGAGGTACCCTATATAGGGTATCTCCCTGTTACGCATGCTCGGCTATTTCATTCATTCAAGTTGTTGGAGTTGTTGACAGCTCATAACAAAGTGCAACCGCTGACAGGGTGACTGACAAGTGCATTTTTCATGCGACTTCTGTTTTTTGCATTTTCACATAAACAAGATGTGGGCCAGGGGATGAGGGGTTGAGCGGATGAGGCAGGAAGTCGCTGCTCTTCCCCAGAGGCAGTGCAAATGGGTCTGGGAACAAGACAAAATAAATCATGAACAGACACCGACAAATGCTGCAAAAACTGCAAGCGAAATGTGTGAAAAACGTTTAGAGCTGCTAGCAAATGGGCCAATAGGGAAGGGAGTAAGGGATATATTTTGGGAAGGAAATGTTTGCCACAGCCGCCGCAGAGACTTAGAGAGAGAGACTGAGAGAGAGAGACAGAGAGAGAGACAGAGACAGAGAGAGGGAGTTGAAGCAGCAGCAGAGCAACGACATGGCCAAAAATGCGATGCGGTTGAGTATTTCAACAGTTTTCCTCAATTTTTGGCTAGTTTTTCCTTTGCCCTTTTTCCTTTTCCTATTTTCGTTTTTTCTGTTTTTGGCGTGGTAACAACCGCGCGAGTTAAACTTCCGGCGTAAGTGTTCTTTGGGATTTTTGGACTGAAATTGGGCGAAGCGCGTGCTAAAATGGCTTTAAAAGGCCATCAAATGAAAGCTGAAACGTAAAATCTGCAATTGCTGACGTTACTTGTAGACAAACCAGCAACAACAACAACTGCAACTGCAACTGCTTTTAAGCTTTCGAGCCATGTCTAGGCCTGTGGCTAAGTTGAAAGTGCTGCAAGTTGTACGAGTTGTTGTTTTTGTTGCTGTTCGTTGATTTGCAGTAACTTTTGCAGCAAGTTGCAAGTTTGCTGCGCCAGCTGCCGCAGTTTGTCGGCGCAAATTGCCAGTCACTCTGCGGAGCGATAAGCAACGATAGCAACTAAATTGAAAACTGCTTTTTGCCAAGGCAATAGATTTGCCAACTTGCCACACCAGACACGACTCTGAGTCGTCTCCCTCTCTCTCTCCGTCTCCCTCTCCCTCTCCGAGTCCAAGACTGAACTGAAATGCTCGTTACGTTTTCGTCCAAATGATTTTAGTTCCATTTGGCTTTCGTCCTTCTGTTATTTTCGCTTTTGCCTCGGCACATTTCCTGCACGCCAGGATGTCTGGCCAAATTCAGGTCGAATGTGGTCGACCTCTTCCTTCGCCTCCTCCTCACGAGACGAGCTTAATAAAAAAACCTCCTTACGAGGTAAAAGTCTAGTGACGAAAACATTTTCATGCCCCAAAATTTCTGATATCCAATTTTGTGACGAATAATATTAAGTTTTACACATAAATTATTTTAAACAAAATTTTGGCACCCGGCACATTGCGCTAAAATGTTTCAATTCTAATACTAAATAAAACTCACTGTTTTGCGCAGTGCCGAATGCAAAAATTTTGTTTAAAATAATTTATGTGTAAAACTTAATATTATTCGTCACAAAATTGGATATCAGAAATTTTGGGGCATGAAAATGTTTTCGTCACTAGACTTTTACCTCGTAAGGAGGTTTTTTTATGGGATATCAGAAATTTTTTAATAAGACATCAGAAATTTTAAAATTGCAATATTTGATGTGATTTGTTGTGTAGATTTTTCTTAAATTGTCAACTTTTAAGGTATGTCTAAGAGCTCTTCGAAATACCTTTTCAACGACATATAGATCGCATCCTATTTTTAAACAAAATTTTGGCACCCGGCACCTTTAGAATTCTAATACTAAATAAAACTTTCGCAGTGCCGAATGCAAAAATTTTGTTTATGTGTAAAACTTAATATTATTCGTGGCAAAAATAAAAATGTGGGCATGAAAATGTTTTCGTCTCACTTTTACCTCGTAAGGAGGTTTTTTTGAAATTTTTAATAAGACATCGGAAATTTCCAATATTTGATGTGATTTGTCTTTAAATTGTCAACTTTTAAGTAAGAGCTCTTCGAAATACCTTTTCAACGACATATATTGTAGCTTCTATGATTTGGATGTGCAAACTTAAGCGGTTTTTAGCGATTTCCCAATTTTCGAAAAAGTAGAACGAACATTTTTGATTATAAAATAATTTATCTG
>JBAMBL010000339.1:0-30255 GCA_037043405.1 Drosophila subquinaria | reverse complement strand
CTTCATATAAAAAAAAGGGTTGCAAACATGCTCGAAATTATTTTGTAAGGCCATTTCTAAACGTATGTACGCTGTACCTAAATATGGGCAGCTCAGAATATTTTCTGGCGTTTTACAACACTGTTTGATCCACAGATGGCAGCTTTATTTTGACCTTTCAAAACATCGATTGAATCGTTGTTTTGAATAGTCGAAATATATGAACAACAATGGCGGGAAAAAATAAGCAGCCAAATAAGAGCCGAATTGATGTCTTCGAAAATGAAGAACGAATAAGGCTAATTGAAGAGGTGAGAGAGAGGCCAATCATATGGGATTTAACCGATAAAAAGCATTTTGATGCGACTTTTATCAAAAGTGCATGGGAAAGTATTGCAGAGGCCGTTAATCCGAAAATTATGGCATTGGTCGCTGCTACTTCACTGATCCAGTCCATTTGGTCCATTTTGTCACTTTGATTATTTGAAATTGTATTTACTTGTTTGTTGTGAACAGCTGACGCAACAGTGTGCCCACAGCAGCAAAGGACCAACAATCTCTCAACTTTTTAGTGATTTTTGGTATTTTGCTGTCACACTGAATTCTGTAAGGCCCGACCTCAAAACATCGAACATTTCGAGCGTCCAAAATGTTTTCAGCTAGAGCGTACTACGCTTTAAAATGAAATGAAGAGCTGAAAATGCCCTTTCTACGGACACTTGAGTGGCCGGCGTAGCTAGCACAACCTGTGCGAGTGCACTCAGCTGTGGCGACCGCAGCTTTAGTTCATTAATGAACTCTAAAATATTTTTATTTAATGCTAAACGACCATACATTTGGATAAAGTTTTTTATGTCAGCATAAATTTTGACGAGTTTTTCAGAAACAGGCTCCTCTTTGGTTTCATCTAGAGTCTGCACGTCATCCAAGAACGCGAAAAACAGAGTGTTTTCTTCGTTGGCAGATATTGTACTGTCGGATGAAGGCTCGTTCTTCTCATCAGGGATGTCAATTTCGCTACATGACACATTTTGAATTCCGGCATGCGCCTAAAGTATTTAGGATAAAAAAAATTAAAATGTTATATATTTTGCAAATTAAGTTTAATACAAGTATAATCTTTGGACAAGGACAATATAGTTTTTAAAATAATTACTAAAAACTACAAACAATTAGCAAAAATATAACAGGACCTGAACTTCAAACACACATAGACTTACTTGTTTCAG
This sequence comes from Drosophila subquinaria, assembly GCA_037043405.1. NCBI lineage: Eukaryota > Metazoa > Arthropoda > Insecta > Diptera > Drosophilidae > Drosophila > Drosophila subquinaria. Next base: position 29,047 of record JBAMBL010000339.1, on the reverse strand, counting down.
CTCAAATAAACGAAAAGCAATTTTCTTTAAATTTTGTTTTGCCATCCATTTTTGTTGGTCAGTTAATATGCAATTCACACGGGGGTCCATATAAATTGTAGCTAGCAATGCATCATTTTCAAGTAACTTGCTTTCTCGAATTTTTATTTGAGACAATAACTTCTTTTTGATGTAATTTTGACCTTTCTCGCATTTTAATTTATTTATTTATTTAAATGAGTAGACTTATGTTTACAAAACTTAAATCTACTAAGGGGAAGCCATGGCATCAGAGGCCTTCGGCTGAAGGAAGTTAATTAAACTTAATATCTATGGGAGACCAATTTTTTTTTTTTTTTTTTATAATATAGTACATACAATGTACATATTATTACATATTTACAAGCTTATATGTAGGGTTAAGTATTCATGTTACATTTGATATTTAAATATTATAGAATAGATTTAAGTGTTTGAGGAAGTTGGATATGGATTTAATGTTGTCTGGTGTCGGTTGGGATATGGCTAGCATTGGGGAATTTTCTGTAAAGAAGGTAAGTTTGGCCTGGGTTGTGGAAGGACATGAGGTTAGGATATGATCAAGTTTAAATGGTTGAGAGCTACATAATGGGCATGAGGTAGAAATATTTGGATTAATGTAATATGCGTGTGTTAATTTGGTGTGTCCCAATCTGAGTCGAATGAATTTTATTTCTTCCATACGTGATAGCTGGTGGTTTTTTCTAGTTAGGTATTGAGTAATATTTATTTTTAATGGATTTATATTTTGATACCACATGGAAGTGTTTGTTATTGTGTTTGCTAAAAGTGAGTTATAGTGTATTTTAATATGTTTTTTTATATCGCAACTGTTGTTGTTATGTGTGTAAATTAGAGGATATTTAAGGGCTTTTTTAGCTGCAAGGTCTGCAAATTCATTTCCGTTAATATTAACGTGGCTGGGAATCCATATTAACAGGAATTTAGGAAATAGTCTAATAAGTAGGTTCCGAATTTCATTGACATAAAAGGACTGGTTGGAGATGTTCTTTATTGCGTTAAGAGATGATAGAGAATCTGAGCAGATAATATATCTGCCTCGATTTTTTTTGAGAATACTAATGGCTTCGTATATTGCTATAATTTCGGCGGAAAAGACTGTAGTAAAGGGGGGCAATATTCCATATTTTATTAGAGAATCTTTTGTCGCAACTGCATATCCTGTTATGCTGTTGATTTGTTTTCCGTCGGTGTATATAAATGTAGTGTTTTTGCTGTGTTCAGCTTGAATTTTTGCGAACTCCCTCCGAAAGATTTCTGGTGGCGTTGAATTTTTGCTAAGATAGCTAAGAGAGGTATTAATTGCCTTTTTATTTAAAGCCCATGGGGGGCATTTTTGAGTAAGTTTTCTTGGAGACTTAAGATGAATATGCAGAGTAGAGTGTATGGAAAAGATTCTATCTATAACTGACGGTTTTTTTCTTATAATTGATGTTTTGTAGTTTTTTATAATGTTGTTAATTGGAGAGTCTGTGCCATTCAGTATGGATGTGTATAAGCTTGCTGTGAGTTGTTCTTTCCTCAAATCTAAGGGGGCAATATTTGCCTCATACAGCAGATTTCGTGTGGGGGTTGTTTTCAGAAATATCATCATACAGAGTATCTAGGTTAATAGTCCTATTTTTAACTTTGTCCAATTTGATTAGAAGATTGAAATCATCGGCGTAAGCACTTATTTGGATTTCTTTGTGTATCGCAATTATTTCAAGTAGATTCTGGTAAGCAATAACAAAGAGCACCACTGATAATGGCGATCCTTGAGGGATTCCGTTATGCAGTGGAAGCGTCTTAGAGAAGTACCTGCCAATTTTAACTTGGATCTTTCTGTTGGTCATGAAATTTTTTACATAGTTAACAATTATTGGACCAACGTTCCACTTTACGAGTTGGTTGATAACAGCGTGAATGCCAACTTTATCAAAGGCCTTGCAAAAGTCTAGTGAAATAATTGAAAGGTGATTTTTGGCTGATAAGGCTTTGTTTATTAGATAGTCTGTAAACAGCAGACTGTCCATAACAGATTTGCCCCTTCTGAAGCCAGTTTGGCTATTGTGTATGAGTTTGTATGTTGTTACAAACCACCATAGCCTCCTTGCCACTATTTTGTCAAGTAATTTCGCCATGCATGAGTTGAGAGATATTGGCCGGTATGATAATGGATCAGACTTATTCTTTTCAGGCTGGGTGCAGATTTTTTACTAGGTGTGTGAAAAGCATAAGTGTTAAGCGTTTTAGTTTTATTTAGGTAGAATAAATTAGAGAATTTTGAGTCTTGTGATTCCGCAGACCAGTTGTGGCAGAACAAATCCGCAATTTCTTGTGGGTGAGTAATATTATGGTTGTTATTTTGGGTGAGACAATGGATGCCTTTGGTTGGGTTCAACCCACAGAAACGTCTGATATTGCACCAAATTTTTTGAATTGGAGTATTTGGATTGATTTCTTCAGTGAACGCACTGATGGATTGTCTTTTTGACACTTTCAGAGTGCGTCTGAATAAGGCGTTTTTTTACCTGAAGTCTATTATGGTTTCGGATGATATGTTTCTTTTGAGAGTATGCCATGCATTGTTTTTAGATTTACGGAGATCTTCCAGTTCTTTGTACCACCATGGAACTCTTTTAGATGTTATTTGGGCAGATTTCGGTATGCTTAGGTGTGCACTTTTTAAAATGATTTTATTGACGTTGGCTGCTTCTTGGTTGATATTTGAACTTCTCGGAGCTGCCCTATGGAAGGTGTCCGAGAGAGATTCAAACAGCTTCCAATCTGCTTTATGAGTTTTGAAACATGGTCTATTGTGGGGAGGTTGGGTTTGGGTTGGGTGAAATAAGTTGGTTATGATTGGTAGATGATCGCTACCAAAAAAGTTGGTTTCGATGTCCCACTCTGCATCTAGCGCTAGTTCGGCTGAGCAGAAGGTGAGGTCGATGTGAGTGAGGGTATTGTGAGTGCTAAGATGAGTGGGGCTTTTGTTATTAAGAATAATATGGTTGGATTGATTAATAAATTTTCCTATTATAACACCTTTCTTGTTGTTTTTGGGGGATCCCCAGCATTGATTCCACGAATTGAAATCGCCCGTAATTATAGTTGGTTTGTTGTTGGCAGGAGTAAGAACTGAATTAAGATTGCTTAGATTAAAATTGGCCTTTGGTGGTAGGTACGTAGAAATTATATTTAATGTTTTTTTTGAACAAATTTCAATGCAGATTGCGTCGAAGTCGGAGGCTAGTGCAATTTCTTTGAATTGAATGGACTTATGGATAAGAATTCCAACTCCACCATATGATGGCGATGAGTTTAGAGAGAGCATTACGTAATTTATGGCTGTTGGGTGAACAGAGTAGTACATTAGGTGGGTCTCTTGCAGGGTAATTATTTGCGGACTATATTTTTTTATTAGTGATTGTAACTCACAATAGTTGTTGAGGAATCCATTAATGTTCCATTGCAAAATTTTTAGGGACATGACATATCGACATCGGAGATGTTATCATTGTGTAGGTTGTTGCGTGATATTATCAAGTCAGATGGTAAGTTCTTTTTTAGATTGATTGAATTCGATTGTAATTTATCTTTCGCTTTGAGTTGGCTTTTTGCTCGGTTAGAGATATTTTTTGGGAATACTTTTACGGTAGAAGAGGCTGGTGTTGAAGGTAAACAGCTAGTTTCACTGGTTGTTTTTGTTGTTAGAACATCATCGTAAGTGGGAAGTATACGGTAAGTATGTGGAGTCGAGGTACTATGAGATTTTAGTATGGGGGAAGAGTTGGACAGATTATCTCTCTTATTATCTAGGATGTTTGTTGGATTAGTTTTGACTATACTAGAATACATAGATCCATCGTGGGGGTGTCTGGAGTTGTAGATCGAGATGGCTTTTTTTGCGTCGACTTTTTCCAATGTTATTATAGCTTGGATTTCCTGCTTCTTTACAAAAATCGGGCATCGTCTGTAGACTGAGGAGTGTTTGTTGTCCAGAAGCTTAGCGTCCATGCAATTTACGCAGCATTTATCGTTGGAGCACATCTCATCATTGTCTGGGTTGGTGTGAAAATCGTTGGAGCAGTTGATGCAAAGTTTTGTATTCCGGCATACTGCAGATATATGCCCAAAACGGAAGCACTTATTGCAACGGAGTGGTGGGGGAATATAAGCGCGGACTTTAACAGATTCGTAACCAATTTTAATAGCATCTGGTATTGAAGTGGAAGCGAAGGAAAGAATGATTAAGCCAGTATCAATCAGTTCATTGTTGAGCTTCTTTTTAATTTTTTTCACGTCGCATATGTTTTGTGGTGTGAGTTCCGTTTTAATATTCTCTTCGGTAAGGAAGCGTAGGTCGTTAGAATAGATAACGCCCTTGGAGATGTTGAGTGTGCGATGTTCAGAGGCTTCAACTAGGTGATCTCCCAGGAGCTTAAGTCGAAGCAGTTTCAAGGCTTGAAGCCCGTTTTTTGTTTTTACGAGAAGTTTTCCATCGCGTGTTTTTTTGGCAAACATAACTTCACCGTTGCAAGTATAGTCAATTTGTTTTTTTTATTATAAATGGGGAAACATTTTCCATTGAGTGATTGTCAATGCCTTTTATAATTATAAATTTTGGTTCACTAAGAACTTTTGGCTTATCAGGCGGGTCGTCTGTACCCATCGTTCTAGAGTAACTGTAAAGATCGGTACTCTGTTTTTTCGTTTATGCTTTGGTCACTTATTTGTTTACACAAAACTTGAGAGATAAGGCGCGAATAGACACTTTGCGAAGACACGTCTGGTCAGAGCAGCAGTCAAAATCGAACTGTGCGCATTTTAATTTAAGTTCCATCCATATTATAAAAAATTCACTGTAAAATAGTTGCTTCTCCTGCAGCTTTAAGGTCGCCTCATATGAATCCTTGAATGCGTCAATATACGTCTCCATCCAATCCCAATCAACGTCAATATTAACATTAGATTGCTTAGCAAGGAACTCTTTTAAATCAAATAATTTTTCCACCATTAAATATGTGGAATTCCATCTAGTGAGAACATCGAGCGATGGTATACTTTTTTTGTTCTCGATTAAAAAACGTCTGCGCAATGTCAATATTTTAAAAACAAAGAAAAAAGTAAAATTTCACTTACCTATAGGTTTCTGTACGCAATAATTTACATAATTTGCGACAGGCGTTAACTTTTTCGCTTATCTCGCTTAGCTTGTTGACGTCATAAACACACAACTGAAGCGTGTGAGCAGCACATCTAACTAGGTGAATATTTGCCAATTGCAAAGAGTCTAGCTTTTCCATCAAATTGTCTTCGTTTTTGTCATCGTCGAAAAGTGACTCTTCTGTAGCATCATTTAGAATTTGAGTGGCCTTTATCATATTTTTGCCATTATCAGATGTAATGCTGTGTTTTAAAGTTTAAATATTTTACACCAAAAATATTAAATAATGATTGTATTAAAATTTGTACCTGAAGATTTGATCAAGCGCTATGTCGTAATCTTGTAGGATTTCCATAACTTTTTCCTTAATATACGTTCCAGTGTGTGAATGACGGAGCTGTATCATGCCCAAAGTCTTCACAATGATTTCAGCTTTGCACATACTTGGGTGGATCACTTGTAAATTTAAACCTAGAATAGATTTATCCATTCTTGTGGCGATGTCCATTTTAAAAGATACAAGCTTTCCCTTTACAAGAGCTCTTATACTTGCTTTAATATTCTGCTCTCTAATGGTCACAAAATGCATAATATTTCGTGACGTTATAGGTGCCACAGAAAGAGCGCTGTATATTGGGTTTAATATTTCTCGAAACCCTTCGCTCTCCAGAAATAAAAAAGGTTTCCCGTCCGTCGTTACAATTTTAATAATTGAGGAAACGAGAGCTTCTTCACTTGCTTCATAGCATATCTTTCTTTTTTTAATGTTTTGATGCACTTCGATTTTGCTGTCTAGTTCATTAAAAATCTCGGCATGTTAAGATATCAAATGGCGCCTTAAATTTGTTGCGTGTGAGCCAGTCAATTTTACACTGCATACGATGCACTTTGATTTATTTTCTTGTGCATCAAATTTAAAAAACTGGTGCACTTTTTTATTTGGTTCACGGCCCATATTTCACGAATTACCGAATGCACTAAAATATGAAAGACAACTGACAGGATGACAATCTCTCAGACGCATACAAACGCAAATGAGATTTATTTTCTTAGCTTACGTCAAAACGGTCAGGGAATAACCAGTGCAAAAGGGGAACAAATAAAAAGATTGTTAGCTGAGCGAAGACCGATTCGTTCAAAATACTATGTGAACGGTTCATCTGTGACTCTTTGCTCAAAAATTCAGTAAATGAGAGTTATTTTTCGGTCGCTGCTCTTGTTTTCGTTGTGTGGCTTTTGTTGCGCTAGCGACGTTTGGCTGCTGCGGCTTTTTCTTCATTGTTTTTACATTGCCTGGCGCCGCTGCCCTTTCTGTCGTCAGCGTTGCTGTGTTTCTCGTTTTTGGGATTGCTTGCCCTCGTATTTGTGTGCTCACATTTTATGGAGCGTCACAATACCACACATCTTCTTTATGAAACAGCCCTTGCGGTGATTCTTGAGGCAACAATAGCAAGCCCTTGTTGACTTCGCTTTTATCCATCTTTCGTCTAAAGTCGATAAACGACTCCAATCGTTCCTTAGGTGGTGGCAGCTTCCTGTCTCTCTCAATTATTCTTTCCAGAATATGTTCTGGTCTTCCGAAAAATATTTTTAAAGTTGCGAAGACCTCCGAAACCATTGAAGGAATGAGAAGCTTATCCTTGACTAGCTCTCTGGCTTTTCTTCCTAGGCATTTTTGGAGACGCAACATGTTTTTCACTTCTGAGAGCCCTGCGACCGAAGTACTGTGTTCAAATGTGCTGATAAAGCATGGCCAGTCTTCTGGATCGCCATTAAATTTTGGTAGCTCCTTTGGAATTGCATGTCTTGCCGCCAACTGGGAACTGGGGCCTCCGATCCCTTCAACTGGAGGTGGTGCATAGATGGGAAGAGTAAACTCTTGACCGTTCATTTGAGCAAGAAGTTTATATTTTTGCTCGATGTAGCGTTCCTCTGTAGCCCTCTTCTCCTCCAGCATGGCCAACATCAATTGCTGTTGATTCAAAGCGCCATGCACGTTTGTGTTTACGTTTGTATTGATGCTGAATGCTGACGGCTCCTGTTGCATTTCTTCTTTGATTTGGGATTGCGCTTGGGCAGCGCCGAAAGCTTCAGTGGACGCCTTGGTCAAAGACGTGTTCGTTTTGGGAGGTGAATGCATAGCACGTCTTGATATATTACTCAGCCTTTCACAGTTACTGCATTTCCAAGGTTGGTCAACAATGTTTTCGTCTACTCCAACAAATGCAAAATGAAACCAATCCTCGCATTGGTCACACTGAACGCAGCTTTCCGTGGTATTCCCTTTTCTTTTAGACACTCCGCACAGAGACATGATTATTGTTTTTTGTTCAATTAATTTCGGCGCAATTATTTACTTAAATTTTCAACTGTTCAAGCTCGATGTTGATTTTATAAGAACACGTCTGATTTATTTGATCATGCATTAAGAACTAACTGAATTGAGTTGTGCAAATAATTATTAAACGTATCCTCTGCCGACGTCGCTGTTGTCGCTGGAGCCGCTGTAGCTGTGCCGTTGTCGCTGATGGTATCCGATGTCGTTGGCATTCCCACGACTTGGCCAGTGCAGACTTTCTGCTGACGCAGCGCGCGAGGCGGATGCGCTGCCGTCGTAGCTGGAGTCAATGTGCCTGTTAGTTGTTCTTGCTGGGCTGTTGTTTGTTGTTTATGTTGAGCTGCGACTTGGTTTTTCTTATTGGGCTGCGCTGGGCTCGTTGTTCTTGTTGGCGTTGGGTTCCGCTGGGCTTGTTGTTCTTGTTGGGGTGCGACTTTGTTGTTCTCATTGGGCTACGCTGGGCTTGTTGTTCTTGTTAGGAATTTGCTGATTGTCTGCGCGTGGCGGATGTGCTGCATGCGCTGGAGTCGTGATTGGGATTTGGCTGTTTGTGTGTTCTTATAATGTTTGGCCTTAACTTATGTATCATTTTCGATGAATTGTGAAATTCGCTTGTGTATGTATACATACATACACGCTCACACGCACTAAGCTGTGATGACGAAATAATTCGTGCTTACTTTTGTATGCAGTTTTTTGCATACATGCAAACACACACACAACACTAGTACAACTTCGCAAATATGTATGAGGGTTAAGACGACTTCTTAGAGCACCGCTAACTCAATCTTTACGCAATTTAAACGAAAACACAATGTTTATTGTATTCTATCTTACAACTTTCAGTGTTGTACGTATTTAATAGGTATTTCAATATTAAGTATAAAGTTTTGCGAACCGAGCGTGTTGTTTTCCTCTTTTCTGATGGCCAAGTCACGCTTAAAATTAGATAATTCATACATGGAAACTTATAGGCTAATTACACTGAGCACATCTACGGGGAACGCATGGGAATGATGATAGATGTGAAACACCGATTCACATAGCCAACATCTAATATCTAACATCAATTTGTCACTTCACGTCAAAACTTTGTAAGCAAAATTGTTAAGTTTTACTCTTTATACGAAATGAGTTTTGATGAGGAATTGACTGGGTTTGATGGCATTGGACACATCCAACGAAATCAATAGTCAAGATTGAGCAGAAGGCAGACCAAGACCAAGAAGTTGACTTGTTGCCGACTGCCAATTTAAATAACATATACCAACTGCAAATCTTTTAATTAAAAAATAAATTTTAAATCAAACAAATTTAGATATTTTTAAGTTATTTATTTATTTTAAGTGAGTTGGAGGTAATTTTTTAAAGTAAAGTCCTTGATGCTCTTCACATGCGGCCTCTTCCGAACTATTTTAAGGTGCTCGGCTTGGTGAGCTTTGCTGCAGGTACTCTGCTTTTGAGTTGGCTGGTGTTGGTACTTGTACTCCACGCAGGCTTCCTAGATCTATTTTTGTACGGACATCTATCCAACCACTAGAAGATCTGGGTTTTAAGCGTATGCGCTGTTAATGTGGGACCTCTTTAGCGCTCCTCTTAGGTCTCCAATTTTCTGCTAGCAATTCCTTTCTTGAGCTCTTTTAATTATAAAAAAAAAACATTAAATATATGCAAAAATAATTTAAAACCTTTTTTACTCACATTGGCTGAATCCAATTCTCATTGTTTTCTTTGTTGTTCCATTTGTTTTTGCCATTCATTTTAGTTGACATTGTTTACATTTTCCTACCGAATGGCAAATTTCTAGTGTTGCATTCGAAAAAAATCGGCTCGAAACCGATTAGAAACGTTTAAAATAGGAACATCAATAGGAGATGGCGGAACGGATGGGAAAATTTCGGCACGGGTAAAACTATAGGCACTTCAAAAATTTTGATGGCAGATGTTAGATGTTGCTCACTGTGAAAAGGCTATTAGAGATTAAACAACTATCGATATGAGTAACAATTCAAATATATCGATACATGTCCAATAAAATTAAATGTAAATGAAAATGAAATTATAATATGTTGGTTTCGGCGGCAACATATACAATCCAAAAATTAAAATCATAAAGTAAACTTATCAATAAATTAAAGTAAATGAAAAGAAATTAATGTAATAGACAAACAACAGTTTAGGAACACAAAACAGTAGACATTTCATAAACCTACATACAAAGAACAAACAAAATATATCTACATATACATAATATATAATATCACTGCGGACGGCAGTACGCGCTAGTAACGAAAGCAGCACGAAGTGTGCGAAAGCGACTAGCATATATAGTCTAGAGGAAGAATGGAAAATTTGCTATGACTGTCCGATTCGGGACACTTTTACTATTCTAATCAAAAATACGCGTCGAGTGACACCTTGATCATCAAAAACCGATCACTGGTTCAGAAGATAATTAATTGAAAAAAAAGTTGTTCATACTAAAGGTTATTTTCATCCGATTGTTCCTATGGCAGCTATATGATATAGTCATCCGACTCTTACCAATTTTGGTTAGACGGTAAGAGACAGACCTAAACATACAATCTGTGAGTTTGGTTGAGATATCTTAAGAAACAAAAAAGTTGTTCATACTGGAGAAGGGTAATTTTGCATCCGATTGTTCGGATGGCAGCTATATGATATAGTCAACTGACTTTGACCAAATTTGACCAGAAATGTTAGAGGACAGACCCCACAACCTACAATCCGTGAGTTTGGTTAAGATATCTTTAAGAAACAAAAAAGTTGTTCATACTAAAGGTTATTTTGCATCCGATTGTTCCTATGGCAGCTACATGATATAGTCATCCGACTTTGACCCAATTTGGCCAGAATGTTAGAGACAGCCCCAAACATACAATCTGTGAGTTTGATTGAGATATTTTAAGAAACAAAAAAGTTTTTCATACTAAAGGTTATTTTGTGTCGGATTGTTCCTATGGCAGCTATATGATATAGTAATCCGACTTTGACCAAATTTGGTCAGAATGTAAGAAACAGTCCCAAACATATAATCTGTGAGTTTGGTTGAGATATCTTAAGAAACAAAAAAGTTTTTCATACTATAGGTTACTCTGCATCCGATTGTTCCTATGGCAGCTATATGATATAGTCACCCGACTTTGACCAAATTTGGTCGGAATGTAAGAGACAGTCCCAAACATACAATCTGTGAGTTTGGTTGAGATATCTTAAGAAACAAAAAAGTTTTTCATACTAAAGGTTATTTTGCATCCGATTGTTCCTATGGCAGCTATATGATAAAGTTACCCGATTTTGACCAAATTTGGTCAGAATGTAAAAGACAGTACCAAACATATAATCTGTGAGTTTGGTTGGGATATCTTAAGAAACATAAAAGTTTTTCATACTAAGCAATTCTGTGACCTTTGACCTTGATTTTGACCCACTTACAGGTCGAATTTCGCAAAACGCCGTCTTATTGCACGATGAAATTATCTCACCTATGTTGTGTGAAAATTTCAGCTTTCTATCTTTTACCGTTTGGGCTGCGCGTTGATTCTCAGTGAGTCAGTCAGTCAGTCAGTGAGTCAGTCAGTCAGTGAGTCAGTGAGTCAGTCAGTCAGTCAGTCAGTCAGGACAAAGAGTTTTATATATATAAGATACAGGTAGCATTTTTTGTAAAAAAAGCGGTAATATTCAACTTCCGCTATCCGCGGTTTTAATGTTTCTTCCTTGCAATTCCCGATCTTTGGCGTAAAAGTCAGATTTAGTGATTTGGCGGGAAAATCCAGATTTGGCGGGAAAAAGCTAAAATTGGCGGGTAAAAGCTAAATTTGAGAAAAATTCAAAATTTAGCAAGAAGAGTTAATGTGTGAGTTTTCTAAGAATATCTCATACAACAACAGAGCTTTTGATTCTAAAGGTTAACTTGCATCCGATTGATCCTACCGCAGCTATATGATATAGTCATCCGACTTTGACCAAATTTGGTATGAATGTAAGAGACAGTCCCAAACATATAATCTGTGAGTTTGATTGCGATTTCTTAAGAAACAAAAAAGTTGTTCATACTAAAGGTTATTTTCATCCGATTGTTCCTATGGCAGCTATATGATATAGTAATCCGACCAAATTTGGTCAGAATGTAAGAAACAGTCCCAAACATACAATATGTGAGTTTGGTAGAGTTTGGTTGTTCATACTAAAGGTTATTTTCATCCGATTGTTTCTATGGCAGCTATATGATATAGTCACCCGACTTTGACCAAATTTAGTCAGAATGTAAAAAACAGTTCCAACCATACAATCTGTGAGTTTGGTAGAGATATCTTAAGAAACAAAAAAGTCTTTCATACCAAGCAATTCCGTGACCTTTGTCCCCGATTTGACCCACTTAGAGGTCGAATTTCGCAAAACGCCGTCTTATTGCACGATGAAATTATCTCATCTATGTTGTGTGCAAATTTCAGCTTTCTATCTTTTACCGTTGGGCTACACGTTGATTCTCAGTCAGTCAGTGAGTCAGTCAGGACAAAAAGTTTTATATATACTTACGTACTTGTGTTCGCTAAGTACCAAGAAAAATAAAATAATAAGACGAGCGCGTTTATTATGTGCGAGTTTATTTATTATTTGTTTTATATGTGCGTGGTTATTTATAATGCGTTTTATATGTGCATGAATATAATGTTTTATGTAGGTGCAGGATTATTAATAACGCGTCCGAATGAGCTTAAGACAAAATTAAGACTAAATCTATCTTAGAATCTAAGTGAGCAAGAAACCTCAATCATAATGTTTACGTTTAGTTTCCTGCAGCTGCATACGTGACCATTGTCGCGAAGTGCTCTTATTGAGAGGAGAAATAATGCTTACCGATGCAATTTTGTGTGTTTAAAACTATGGTCGCGAAGCGTTCCCATAGAAAAGGAAAATTATGCTGTGTATGCAAATTGTTTGTTTATAAATTTTGATCTTTAGATGTATTGGTCGTGAGATTGCTAATGTGCTGAGTTGGCACAGGCTGTGGCTCTGCCTGGCTTTTGATATTTTGGTTTGTATGTGTGTCTAGTTGTATAACTATGTTACTCCCCTTTTTCTTGATCGAATTACGTCCTCGAATTCGCATATAAACGTATAAGGCAGCTATTAAAATCATAACAATAATTATAAGATACAAAATTATTCCATGCCGATTTGACTTCTTAACATAATATTTCATTTCTTTACTTATATGGTCTATTGGTTTAAAATTAGTAGTTTCCATTATTATTTCTCTTTTGTATGGGTGGATTTCTTTTATTGTGATTGTGACATTATTAATTTGTATTCCACATTGATTTACTTGAATTAACTGATTCCCTGTAACCGAATAAGGTGCTGCCTTACAATCTGTAAATATCTGCGTTTGAACTAATTTATAGGTAACTAGGGGGCTCCGCCCCCTGCTCGCTTCGCTCGCCAACCCCCGCTCGCTTCGCTCGCAAAATTGAAAAGAAGCTCTTTTGATGTCCAGCTTAACAAACTTAAACTGCTCGCTTCGCTCGCCAACCCGCAGCTCGCTTCGCTCGCAAAAATTTAATAGAACTTCTTTAGTTGTCCGGTTTAACAAACTATTACAATATAAGGGGGTCCGTCCCCTGCTCGCTTCGCTCACAAAATTGAAAAGAAGTCCTTGGTAGTCCACTTTAACAAATTTATATATAATATATTATATGTATTATATAATATAGCATTTTTTGTAAAAGAAACGGAAATATTCAACTTCCACAGTCCGCGGTTTTAATGTTTCTTCCTTGCAATTGAACTTTGGCTAAAAGTCAGATTTAGTGATTTGGCGGGAAAAATCCAGATTTGGCAAAAAGCTAAATTTGGCGGGAAAAAGCTAAATTTGAGGAAAATTTAAAATTTAGCAAGTAGAGTTAATGTATGAGTTTTCTAAGAATATCTCAGAGTTTTTGATTCTAAAGGTTTTTTTGCTTCCGATGGTTCCTATGGCAACTATATGATATAGTAACCCGACTTTGACCAAATTTTGCCAGAATGTTAGAGACAGCCCCAAACATACAATCTGTGAGTTTGGTTGGTATATCTTAAGAACCAAAAAAGTTTTTCATACTTAAGGTTATTTTGCATCCGATTGTTCCTATGGCAGCTATATGATATAGTCACCCGACTTTTACCAAATTTAGTCAGAATGTAAAGGACAGTCCCAGACATACAATCTGTAAGTTTGGTTGAAATATCTTAAGAAACACAAAAGTTTTTTTACTAAAGGTAAATTAACATCTGATTGTTCCTATGGCAGCTATATGATATAGTCAACCGACTTTGACCAAATTTGGTCAGAATGTAAGAAACAGTCCCAAACATACAATCTGTGAGTTTGGTTGGTATATCTTAAAAAACAAAAAAGTTTTTCATACTAAGAAATTCTGTGACCTTTGACCTCGATTTTGACCCACTTAGAGGTCGAATTTCGCAAAACGCCGTCTTAATGCACGATGAAATTATCTCATCTATGTTGTGTGCAAATTTCAGCTTTCTATCTTTTACCGTTTGGGCTACACGTTGATTCTCAGTCAGTGAGTCAGGACAAAGAGTTTTATATATATAGATTAAGATATTAGGATAAATGTATTGAATTAAGGGTGCTTGCCCTTGTTTTAGTTTACATTGATTTTTTGATTTTTTAATAATTGATGTTATACTACTGTGGGCAAAAAGTATCGGGAATTTTAAATTTAAAAAATTTTGGGATTCCAATTGGAACAAATGTTTGTACTTTTAGGTTGGCACTACTATCACTAACATCTGTGCAAAATTATACGTTAAAATATTCATTAGTGTTTAAGCTACGATTAGTTTTGTACGACGCCAAAAGTGCAATTGGCGATTTTGGTTGAATCTCCTCAATTCGACTCGAAACGGTGTCCTCGGAGTGGTCTTTTGAGCTTAGAAAATAGCCAGAGGTCACACGAAGATAAATCAGGCGAAAAAGGTAGCTGTGGGAAAATTTTGGTCGAGTTTTTGGCAAAATGGTCACGAAGAACAGGGGCAGTATGAGAGGGCGCATTATCGTGTTGCAAGAACCATGAGTTGTCAGCCCATAGTTCTGGCGTCTTTTTACGCATAGCTTCGCGCAAACGACGCAAATCTCTCAAACAATATTCCTTGTTGACAGTTTGGTCGGTCGGAAGGAATTTATAATGAACTACAACACGATAATCCAAATAAACTGTCAACATGACCTTGATTTTTGAGCAAATTTGACGCGATTTTTTCGGTCTCGGCTCACCTTTAGCCGATATTCGCTCGATTGATCGGTAATTTCCATGTCGTAAGCGTAGATCCAAGTCTCATCGCCCGTAATAATGCGTTTTATCTTGTCCTGGTAGTCAGAAAACATTGTTTCACTCACTTCTACGCGGGGCTTTTTTCGATGAAATTGACCGTTTTTTGGCACCAAAATCGCCAAATGCACATTTGGCGTCGTACCAAACTAATCGTAGCTTAAACACTAATGAATATTTTAACGTATAATTTTGCACAGATGTTAATGATAGTAGTGCCAACCTAAAAGTACAAACATTTGTTCCAATTGGAATCCCAAAATTTTTTAAATTTAAAATTCCCGATACTTTTTGCCCACAGTAGTACATTCATCTGTGATTATTGTCTTAGTCTTAAAATCTATTACATTTTCTTTATGGAGGTAGGCAGATACAATATTTGTGTTTAATGTGTGTTCAATAAGATTTTCATTTATATCTGGATATGGTACCACTGTATACACTGGAGTTTCAAATGATTTTAATGGAATTTGCAAGATAATGTACAAGTTTTCATCTGACGATAGCCAAACCGATGTTTCAACATGTAAGAGCTGATCCTGATTTATTTGATTAGCTGTTTCGTGATTTAAAAGTTTTGGATCTAATAAACCATGCCTTGCCAATTGCATAGCCATTTGAATATCATCAATATACTCTAATAGTCTTTCTATTTGTTAACGGGCTATTATTGCTGTTTGCGCATCTGTATTTCTTACGTAAATATATCTAAGTTCATCATTAAATTGGTTAATTACTTCATTAATTTCGTCATTACCGATCATGTTTTTCCTAATATCGTTAATGTTTTCATTTAAATCTTCTAAATCATCAGCATCTAAAGTTCCATACAAGTATTTGAAAGTTTTGCCCATAAAGTTCATTAAACCTCTTTTTTGTCTTCCTGTGTTTGTAATTAGTTTCACTTGTAAATCCAGTTTGTGTAGCTCCCAATCTAAATCTTTAGTTTTGGTTTTATTAACTGTTATGATTATATTGTTGTAGGTCTCTAAAATAGCTGTCTTATTAATACGAATAAAATGGTGCGAGAAATTATATGGTAGTTTTATGTTATCTACTTCTATTAAAATGAATCCATTATTTGTTTTGATTTCCGTTGTCTGTATTGTCTGGCTTCCGATTATTTGTATTACCGACAGGATTATTGTCATCATCATCATTGTCTGGAAGGCTTTCGTCTGGTTCCCTGGAATATTTAGATTTGTTTATTTTCTTTTTCTTCTGAAATGCCGTTTTGTAATGAACTGTCTTGTGTCCTCGGTTTTGTATTTCGTATCGACGGTTGTCTATTTGTGCAACGTTAACATTTTTCCTGAATGGGTTGTGTGATTTCTTAGTTTTCTGCAAATTCTTTGAAACTTGTGGATTAATCTCATGTTCCTTTCTATTTTCATTTATTTTGTCAATTTTGCTTTTTTTATTTTCCTGCATATTTTTTAACGGTTGTTTGTTATATAAAAATATATCAGCAGGTGTTCTACCGGTTGTTCCGTGTATTATTTTATGGTTATAAGTGTAAGCTATTTCCTGCATTTCTGTACCTGTATGTTCAATATTTTTTGTTGTCAATATTACCCTCATTTTTTCGTTAATAGTCTTATGAACTCGTTCAATGTCTGCTACTCCTGTTTTGTTCGTATTGTATTCTATGGCTACATTTTCGGATTCTAACCAATTTCGAAGACTTAAGCTGTTCATTCCTGTATCTCTATCTGATTTAATTAACTTGAGTTTTCCCATTGTGTTGAAAATTGTGAGTAACGCCCCTTTTACATCGAGCCATGTTCTTGCTTTTGTTTCTACGGCCATCATGAATTTAGAATAAACGTCAATACAAGTCAAATAATTTCTTCTGTTATTCATGTAATAATCTATCATGTATTTTTCTCTGATTTTATTAAGTTTCGGTGTAATTTACTTTGGCAATTTGGTGAATCTATGTATTGAAAATCAGATCAGTGCATGCATGTACGCAATCGATATATCGATAAGTTTCCTTATAAGTTCTTTACAACACTGTTATTGGTCAATGGTATACTGAATTATGAATTTCACCATTACTCGCAAATAAAAATTGAAGCTGACAAGACGCATCTTAATTTTTGGTCTCCGTTTTCGCATGAAGAATCAACTTCCCAGAATCACCCATTAAATGGTTATGGGCCCAGACATGGTAGATTCGTGGTTGCAAAGAAACGTTTGAGAATTGCAAGTCAAACTACAATTTAAAAGTTACGAACTTTTAATGTGTGTGTAGTTATTTGTCGCATCGCCTTAATTACGCAGTAAGCAAAATGAATGGCTTATACCAAATAGAGAAGCTGGAAGAAGGAAACTACGAATCCTGGAGCATACAGATGCGCTGCGTTTTGAAGCATACTGGGTTATGGAACTTGGCATCGGGAGCATTAAGGCAGGAGGATGCGCACAATGATTTTGATTGGATTGGCAAGGATAGCAGGGCCTTGGCCACAATCACACTAAGCGTCAAGGCATCGCAGTTGGTGTATATAAAGAATTGCCCAACGTCGTTTGAGGCATGGACAAAACTGCGGAAGGTGCATCAGCCAACTGGACCAGTGCGAGAAGTAGCACTATACAAGAAGTTGCTGAGTCTAAAAATGTCACCAGGACAGAGCATGAACAGTCACATGAAATATGAAATATCGGATCAGCTAGCTGCTGTAGGAGTACAGATATGTGACAAGCTACGAGCGATCATCTTATTATCTAGTCTTTCAAAGGAATACGAAAATTTCGTTGCCGGAATTCGAAATTCTTTGCATCAAAATAAGAGAAGAAGGAGAGAGAAGAGCAGCTGATGAAAAAGAGCGAGACCCAGCGCAAGCATTTTCGGCAACGAGTGCGAAAGTAGGTGCAAAGAAGAACAGCAAAAGAAACGTTATTTGCTACAATTGCGGAAAGCGCGGGCATATGAAGGCAGAATGCAGAAGCGAGAGTGCTGACAAAGAGAAAGACACAAAGAAGGAACAAACACAAAGACAGTGTAGTTTGTTGGGTGCGCTAGATGCAAAGAAGTTTAATCGCGCAAAATGGTGTCTGGACAGTGGCGCGACAAGCCACATGTGTTGTGAAAAAACGCTGTTTACAACAATAACGGAACATACAGAAATGATCGGCCTGGCAGGAGACAGCTTTCTACGCGCTGAAGGCATAGGCGAGGTGAAGCTAAAAATGGTCGGCTTCACGATTGTTATGAGCAATGTTCTGTATGTGCCAGAAATGCTTGGGAATTTCATGTCGGTCAGTCAATGCGTGTCAAAAGGCAATGTTGTGCATTTTGATCAGAAGCGTGCAAAAATCATTCAACAAGGCGAATGCATTTTGGAGGCTGACAAGGATGGAAATTTATACATGTTCGGAGGCAAGAGCACCAAATGTTTTGCGGCTAGCGTCGAGGGAGCATTGTGCCACAGACGCTACGGACATTTGAATTACAATAGTTTGGCGGATTTGAAGAACAAGAATATGGTGCGTGGCATGGAAACGCTATCGCTATCCCCAAACGCATCGTGCAAAACATGTATGCTCAGCAAAATTCATGTACAACAATTTCCACGCGCAAGTGAGAACAAAGCATCCGATGTTTTGGAACTGGTTCACTCGGATGTTTGCGGACCGTTTGAGACTCGATCACTTGGAGGCAATCGATATTTTCTGACATTTATCGATGACAAGTCGAGAAGAATCTTTGTTTACTTCATAAAAAGCAAAGATGAAGTATTCTCAAAGTTTGTGGAGTTTAAGCAACTGGTTGAGCGGCAAACTGGGAAGAAGATGAAGTGTATTCGCAGAGACAACGGTCGTGAATACATCAATAAAACGTTTGATGAGTTTCTCAAGGCAAACGGCATTGCACGGCAGCTGACGATCCCGTACACACCACAACAGAACGGCGTGGCAGAAAGGGCCAACCGCACGATTGTTGAGATGTCGCGATGTTTGCTGGTATATTCTGGACTAAAGGAGTCGTTGTGGGCAGAGGCAGTATACACAGCGGTGTATTTGCGGAATCGATCTCCAACAAGCGCACTGAATGAGACAATTTCAATGGAAGCGTGGAACGGTAAAAAACCTTCGGTAAGTCATCTAAAAGTTTTTGGTTCTATTGCAGTGGCTTTGGACAAGGGTCATCGCCGGAGCAAGTTTAAAGCCAAAGGCAAGGAGTACCGAATGGTCGGTTACTCAAGGACTGCCAAAGGGTATCGTCTTTATGATCCGAGCTGTGGACAAGTCATCGAGAAAAGAGATGTGCTTTTCGATGAACAAGGTGACGCTAATCTAGAACATTCAGAGAAGTCAGTCTTTGATCTGGATCTAGCCGGAGAACAGCCAAGCGACGAGAAGGATGACATAGAAGACGATGAAGGCTCATACGACGATGTCAACGTCGTCATAAACAATGACAAAAGCTCACACGACGAAGACAACGTCGGCATAAAAAATGTTCAAGGCTCAGACGACGAAGTCAACGTCGGCATAAACAATGACAGCATTAGCAGCGAGGGCTTTCTAAGTGCTGAGGAAGAGCAGCGTGTTGGGCCAGGCAGGCCAAAAGTTATACGCACGGGCAAACGTGGTCGCCCTAGGAAGCAGTATAACATACTCGGAGCTGCAGTAACCGAAGATGTATCAATTCCTGTGACCTACGAGGATGCAATTGGCTGCACCGATGCAGAATTGCGGCGTGAGGCTATGGAAAAAGAATACAGGGCTTTGATGAAGAACCAGACATGGCAGCTAACAGACTTGCCAAACGGTCAACGAGCTATAGGTAGCAAATGGGTCTATAGCGTCAAACGTGGCGCTGATGGCGAAGTGGAACGCTACAAAGCACGGCTTGTAGCAAAGGGATGTGCACAAGAGTACGGAGTCAACTATACGGAGACGTTCTCACCGGTATGCAGACTGTAGAGCATACGTCTAATATTGGCCTTAGCAGTGGAGCTAAATTTGTATCTACATCAAATGGATGTGTGCACCGCCTACCTCAACAGTGATCTGATAGATACTGTGTTCATGAAGCAACCATGTGGCTACAAGGATGTCAATCAGCCAAGCAAGGTGTTGTTGCTGAAGAAAGCGATCTACGGATTGAAACAAGCAGGAAGGCAATGGAACGCAAAACTCGACGGAGTGCTACGCAAGATTGGCTTTGTTCCGTGTGCAAATGAACCCTGTTTGTATAAGAACGAGAGTATGGATAATCTGGCATTAATACTGGTCTACGTGGATGATCTGATTATCACATGTCAGGATAAGAACGATTTACAAAACATCAAGGCGAAGATTTCGAAATCGTTTGAATGTGTGGACAAAGGACCATTGCGGCTATTCCTGGGTATCGAAGTACAGCGGGAAGGGGATCAAGGCGACATCACAGTGTGCCAGTCGCAATACATTCGGGAGCTCCTGCAGCGACATGGTATTGAGAAATGCAGATCAACGGCTACTCCACTAGAACCAGGGCATCAGGTGGCTTGTCGTAACAATGAATGTCACAAGGTGGATTTTACTTCGTATCAATCAATTATTGGCGAATTGATGTGGATTGGGCTGTCTACGAGACCAGACATAATTCACTCAGTAACTAAACTGGCACAACGGAATCAGGATCCACATATCGAGCATATGGCAGCGGTTAAACATCTACTGAGATACTTAGCCGGAACACAGGATTACAAGCTGCACTACAAGAAGTGCGAGCAGGCCTTTATGGGATATGTAGATGCCGACTGGGCTGGCGACCAGGGAGATCGCAAATCGTATACGGGATATACTTTCTTTCTGGCTGGAGGTCCCATTTCTTGGAAGTCCGAGAAGCAACAAAGTGTGGCTCTCAGCAGTACCGAAGCAGAATACATGGCTCTGTCAACGGCGTGCAAGGAGGCTATCGTTTTACGAAGACTGATAGTGGAAATCGGCTGCGGCAATTTGGAGACACCAACATTTTTGTATGGCGACAATTTGAGCGCGCAGCAACTGGCAGAGAACCCAGTACATCACTCGAGAGCGAAACACATCGACATTAGGTATCACTTTGTATGTGATGTAATTAAGGAAGGGCAGATTGTTGTGAAATATCTCTCTACAGACAAAATGGTAGCAGACATATTAACAAAAAATCTGCAGGAACAAAAAGTTTACAAAGAAATTAAGTTTAATGTAAATGTGTGCATGCCTGCAATGAGGAAGGGTATTGAAAATCAGATCAGTGCATGCATGTACGCAATCGATATATCGATAAGTTTCCTTATAAGTTCTTTACAACACTGTTATTGGTCAATGGTATACTGAATTATGAATTTCACCATTACTTGCAAATAAAAATTGAAGCTGACAAGACGCATCTTAATTTTTGGTCTCCGTTTTCGCATGAAGAATCAACTTCCCAGAATCACCCATTAACACTATGTTCTGCTTTAACAAGCTTGCAAATTTCGCATTTATTAATTATGTTTTGTATTAAATTATGATAATCGGGGAAATACAAATTTGAAGCTTTAAATTCATTTACAACTTTTTCTATTCCTTGGTGCAATTTATCTTCATGTAAATTTAAAATAATTTCAGCTTCACTCTCGTTGTCTTCATATTGTGCGTCACCTATAAATGTTTCGTTGATTTTTATCCTAGACAAAGCATCTGCAATATGGTTTTCTTTTCCTTGTATGTGTTCTATTTCAAAGTCATATTCATTTAGTTTTAGTTTCCACCTTTGAAGTTTCATGTTGGGTTCCTTAAGAGACTCCAACCAAACTAATGGTTTGTGATCGGTCTGAACTGTGAATCTACGACCATACAAATAAGGTCGGAAATATTTTGTGGACCAGACTATGGCTAATAGTTCTTTTTCTATAGCGGAATAATTGACTTCATGCTCATTTAAAGTTCGACTTGCAAAGCAAATTGGTTTATTTTCTTGTGCCAAAACTGCACCTTATGCGTAATTACTTGCATCAGTGGTGAGGGTGAATTTTTTATTGAAATTGGATCGTGTCAAAATGGGATCACTGGCTATTAAAGTGCTTTCGGACGAGGATTTTTTCACCGACACTTTTTGTCGAAAAACTGTCGGTGTCGTGTAAACACACAAAATTTTAAAGTGTCGGTGAAAAACCGACGCTCACGACGTTTTTGCGTCGGTGAATACGTGCCAGTAGCATCAATACGTTAACATTGCACTTTTTTGGTATTTTTTGGCGCTTTACGGCAAAAATAAAGTGTGCGCAAACAAAAATTGTGTTAAGTGTGACCAGCTTCCGTGGAAAAAAAAACCGACGGGATTTTGGTGTAAACACCGATGAGAATTGTGTGAATGGCAACATTCACCGACGGTAAAAAGGTGTCGGTGAGAAAATCCTCGTCTGAAGGCACTTAAAACATTTTCAATTTATTAAAAGCATTTTTATATTCTTCATTCTGAATGTCAATTATTTGTTCTTTTTTAAAATATTTTGTCATTGGTTTTGCAATTTTTGCGAAGTCTTTTATGAATGTTCGGTAATACCCTGCTAAACATAAGAATGATTTTATTTCTTTTGGAGTTTTTGGAATAGGATATCGTTGTATTGCTTCTATTTTTTGTGGTTCAGGCTTTATGCCATCAGGTGTTACGATGTGTCCTAAAAATGTTGTTTCTCTTTGCATGAAAGTGCATTTGCTCAATTGTAATTTGAGATTGTGTTTTTTCAAACAGTCTAAGACTTTTCTTTTGGAACTCTCATGCTCCTGAAGTGAAGTTGAAAAAATTATTATGTCATCGAGATAAACAAGGCAATGTTGTCCAATGATACCATTTAAAACATGGTTCATGCAACGTTGGAAAGTTGCGGGAGCATTTTTTAAACCGAATGGCATACGAGTGTATTCGTAATGACCATGTTTTGTCGAGAAAGCTGTCTTTTTGATGGAATCTGGGTGCATTTGAATTTGATGAAACCCTTGGAAATCGGTCATCTATTGTAACCTCGTTAAGCTTTCTATAGTCTATTACTAGACGAAATTTACCATCTTTCTTACCTACAACTAGTAACGGACTGTTGTATGGCGAATTTGAATGTCTGATTATGCCCTGTTTTAACATGTCATTTATTTGTTCGTTAACTTCACTTTCATGTATTTGTGCATACGGATATGCTTTCCTGTAGATTGGTTCTTCTGTTTTTGTTTTTATTTCATGTTTAATGCTTGTTGTAAAAGTTAATTCGTCACCGTCACTGTATTGAATATCCCTATAGTCTTTAAGTATTTTCTGTAGTACGTCCTGCTCTTCTGAATTTAACTGGTTTACTGTGTCTATTTCTTTTGTTTTTTCAATATTACCTAGCCATTCATGGTGTTCTAGCTCAATTTCTTTGCTTTCTTCAATTTTTGGCTCTTGGTAATGACTGATAAATGAGTACTCTGTGTTATTTAGAGTTACTGATCCTTTTGTGAAATCGACACTAGCGTGCCACTGTTCTAGTAAGTCTCTGCCTATCAGTACGTCATGGTTATCGGAAATATGATGAACATACATTTTAGCTGTTGAGTTCAGCATACTTGGTAATTTAACGTATTTCATGTGTGGTATAACAATTGTTCCTGCCAAAGTGCTGACTTTTAATGGATTGGCCAATTTAATGGGCGCTATATTTTTCCAAATATTTGGTGTGCAAAAGCTAACGTTTGAACCAGTATCTATTAGGCATTTACAACGTTCATTTTCGATAATTAATATTATTGTTGTAGTTGAAAATTTGGCTGATATTGATCGTACTCCTCCGAAGTTGTATAGTTCTGCTCCTACAGTAGATATTCCTGATCCTGCTGATAACCCTCCTGATCTATCTGATTCGGAATCAGTACAAATTCTTGGTCCTGTTGACCCAACCCCTGTTCCTGTTCCAAATACTCCTGCTGATTGTCCGAAGCTTGTAGCCGAAAATTTTCAACAACTTCCATTGGTTCTATACGTCTCTGTTGTGTACTTTCCCTTTGTCGTTTAAATGGAACTCTTAATTCTGGCTGTTGCTGAGTTTGATTTTGTATTGGGTTAAACTGTGGCCTTGGTTGAAATTGAGTTGTTTGAGGAAAAGCTTGTTGAATTTGAGTCGGTTGAATAGGAACTTGGTTTTGAGAAAAGTGTGGTCGTGGAATATAATTTGGATTGAAACTATATCTTGGTGTATACAACGGTGTTGGATTTTGTGGAATCGATTGAAAATTTTGTCTTTGATTATTTTGGTTTAATTTATTTTCTTGTTACTTGTTTGGGACCAATTATTTAGTATGCCCTTTTTCATGGCTACTTGTCTTAACTTCATAGGTGTACTTAACAGTTGGGCTGAAAAGTTCGTATCGTTTAATAGAAAAACTCATTTTTTTTGTCAAATTAAGATTTTTTTATTCAACATAGTTTCCATTGAGGGCGATGCAGCGAGTATAGCGATCTTCCAACTTTTGGATACCATTTTTGAAGTACCTTTCGTCTTTAGCCTCAAAATAGGCCTCAGTTTCGGCGATTACCTCTTCATCGGCGCTAAATTTCTTTCCAGCGAGCATTCTCTTGAGATCTGAGAACAGGAAAAAGCCGCTAGGGGCCAGATCAGGAGAACATGGAGGATGCGGAAGCAATTCGAAGCCAAGTTCATGCAATTTTGCCATCGTTTTCATTGACTTGTGACACGGTGCATTGTCCTGGTGAAACAGCACTTTCTTCTTTTGCAAATGGGGCCGTTTTTCCGAGATTTCTTTCTTCAAACGCTCCAATAATGCTATATAATAGTCGCTTTTTATGGTTTTTCCTTTTTTAAGGTAGTCGATGAAAATAATTCCATGTGCATCCCAAAATATAGACGCCATAACTTTGCCAGCTGATTGTTGCATCTTTCCACGTTTTGGAGTCGGTTCATCACGTGCAGTCCACTCGGCTGACTGTCGATTGGACTCCGGAGTGAAACAATGGAGCCACGTTTCATCCATTGTCACATATCGACGGAAAAATTCGAATCTTTGACGATTGAACAGCTTCAAACACTGCTCAAAATCATTCACTCGTTGTTGCTTTTGGTCGACTGTGAGCTCGCGCGGCACTCACTTTGCACAGAGCTTACGCATACCCAAATATTCGTGAGTGATAAGTCCAACGCCTTCCTTCGATATCTTGAGAGTGTCAGCTATCACCATCAACTTCACTTTACGGTCTTCCAAAATCATTTTGTGGACTCTTTTGATGTTTTCGTCCGTAACTGCCTCTTTTGGACGTCCACTACGTTCATCGTCTTCGGTGCTCATATGACCTGTACGGAATTTAGCAAACCATTTACGAATGGTTGCTTCTCCTGGTGCAGAGTCCGGATAACACTTGTCAAGCCACTTTAGTAGTTGTAAAATGCGGGTTTCAACACACTTTTGGAGGTGGGGGTAACGGTTCAGTGATTTTAGGGTCGGGGGATTAGTGACGCATGGTTGCACAAAGGGTCAAGGGGTGTGTGGGAGAGGGGATTAGAGATGCTAATTAGCATAAAGGGTCGTCAGGTGTTAGGGGTAGGGGGTATGTTGATCATGTAAAGGGGGGTGTTCATGTGTGCCTGCGTGGGCAAGTGAGGATGAGAGGGGAGTGTGTCGATCGTAAACAAGTGTTAAGGTTGTGACAGTTTGACAGGTGAGAGTTAATTAATGTGCCAATTATGTTAGGGGGTGAGAATAAGGGGGGGTGTGTGCGATCCGCGTGCGATCGCGGTGTGTGTGTTTAAGCGTGAGCGTGAGAATGTCAAAGTGTGAGCACACTGGGGTTGCACGAGGATTATGGGCATGCATTGAGCTGTGCGCGCCGCGGCTTGTACTCACCCTCGCATGCCGATAGTGAAGAAAACCTGTAAACCTGTTGATGACGTCAGCGAATGGGACAAGGGACAAGGGTCAAGGGTCAGGTAAGTATTGTTTTGTTTTGTTTTGTTTTGAAAGACACAAAGTCTACCCTCGCGTCCCGATTGTAAGAAAACCTGCTCCAAGTATTTCCCAAGAAAACCTGCTCCGAGTATTTCCCACCCCTAGTGAACACGTGCGCGATCTTTGAAAGTTAACCACTAACATAGGAGATACAATTATTGGGATGTGGCTTGTTATACATGTTGTTAAACGTGTTAATTTATGTGAGGGTTTTTAATGCTTAGAATTATGGCATGCGTTGGCAAGTGCTAGCACGGGGCTTGCACTGGGATTATTTGAGAGGGGATTCCGATGAGGATTCCCACAATGAGATTGACTGCTAGAAAGTGTCTAGAAATGTGCGAGGGTAAATATGTAACGGTTTTTAAGGTCTTATGCTTAAGGCCATTTGATGGTTATTTACTTTATATATTTTTGAATATTTTGAATATTTTGGTCCTCTAATTTAGGCTTACTCTAATAAAATGCAAAGGCTCCTCGTTAGAAAGTTCAGTATAAGCATATCATCCAAGTGAAAACGTTAGTTTTTTGTCAACTGTTTTTTCGTGAGTGGAAATTTAAAAAAAGTTATAACCAAAAAGTTAATAACAAATATCAACATCAGCTGCAACAAATATACAAAAAACAACAACTGCTTACAAAACAGTAACAACAAGAACTGCTAAAAAACAGTAACAACAACAACAGCTCAAACAGCAACAGCTAAACGGATACAACAACAACAGTTTAAGCAGCAATAGCTAAACGGATACAACAACAACAGCAGTTTAAACAGCAACAGATAAACGGAAACAACAACAACACTAGTAAAATGAATAACCAGGACAAAAAACGTTGTGAATCATGTGGTATCGTCCTGCCATTGGGTACTCAATGGAAGACTCACGTTCGTACTGAGGATCATAAAAGAAATGCAATGAAACCGGTGGACGGTCAAATCAAAATGATTTCGGATGGATTCAAGGGAAGAATACTACACTACATGTATGTAAACGAGGGGGTGGCACTCAGATTCCCTGAGGAATTTATGTTTGAAGCAGGAACTGCATTCAATCCACATTTATTCAACGTTCTCCAAGAGCATGTCTCAGCGAAAGTGAATTTTGAGCTATTCGCTGAGTATGTGCTTTTGAAGGAAAAATCAGAACTTTTGGAAACAAAGTCGTTTCAAAGTAAAATGGCTGGTTTAAGCGCAGATTCTGATTTGGTGCAATCATTTAATGAACATACACGCCAGATAATAACTAAAATGGAAGAGTTCCAGGAAAAGGATAGTGGTTGGACTTTGATTGCTATAGTCCGACTGGAAATGAATGTGAACCAGTATACACCCATACGTGGTTCTTCATTTATAGCACTACCACCTAAATTGAGAAAGAAGCGAGCAATCATTAATGTGCAGAATAATGATAACTTCTGCTTTAAATGGACACTAATCTCGGCATTGATGCCAGTAGTCAAGAATCCTCACAGAAGTTACAGTTGTAAAGTCATTATAACTGACACGAAAATTAAAGTATACAATGATGTGACATTGGATTTCACTGGGTTGTCATTCCCCCTCAAAATAAAGGATATTAAGATATTCACCGAAAACAACCCCCAAGTCAGCATAAACGTTTTTGGGTATGATGAAGAGAGTGGGAATATAATTGGACCCCTATTCCATTCAGGATATGAGCAACGAATGCATGTAAATATGCTTTTCCTAGAAGAGGAGGAATATGCTCACTACATGTGGATAAAAAACATATCTGCGTAAGTATTTCACTTAATTAAAAAGTGATTTATTAAATACTAATTATTTGTACTTATTTTTCAATTATAGACTGATTGCATCACAAACTGGGAATCCGAGAAGGAAGCAATGGTTCTGCAACGTATGCCTCAACTTTTCGTCCAGTGAGGGAGCTGCATTGAGACACAAGGAACTA
The DNA here is from genome assembly GCA_037043405.1 of Drosophila subquinaria. Lineage (NCBI taxonomy): Eukaryota > Metazoa > Arthropoda > Insecta > Diptera > Drosophilidae > Drosophila > Drosophila subquinaria. The sequence continues at coordinate 1,273 of JBAMBL010000339.1, read as the reverse complement.
TGCAACGGAACAGTCTCAGCGCTTCCCAACCCCCATGAAGCGACTTTAAAGTTTACGCAACATCACCACCAACTACAGGTGCCATTTGTTGTGTATGCAGATTTTGAGTGCATTCTTAAACCGAAGAATATAGAAGTAAGTTCAAGATTAATTAACATTAATGAACATGTTCCAATATCTTATGCATACTACATAAAGTGTGCATTTGATAAATGCTGGTTTAAGTTTTATTACATCATTAGTAGAAAATCTTAAGCAAATAAATAATAAATATTTAACCGAGATAGTTCCTCTTAATATGAGTCCGGAAGATGAGATTGTTTTTCAAGAATCAGTAAATTGCCATATTTGTGAGGGTGTCTTGTTAAAAGATAGAGTGAGAGATCATTGCCATTTCACTGGAAAATTCCGGGGTGCTGCTCATTCAAAATGCAATTTAGCATATAAGACGAGCAATTTTATACCTGTTTTCTTCCATAATTTCACCAAATATGATTCACATTTGTTTGTAAAAGAACTTGTACATATACCTGGAGAAATCAAAGTTATTCCAATTAATAAAGAACATTATATATCGCTATCAAAAATAATAGAGTGTGAAAATGGGAATAGTTTAGAAATTCGTTTTCTAGACACATTTCGATTTATGTCATCAAGTCTAGATGCTCTTGCATCTAATTTAGTTGATGATCAATTAATAACAATTAAATCACACTTCAATCTAGAACATGAGTTTAGACTGATGCGTAAAAAGGGTGTTTTCCCCTATGAATATTTAGATTCTGAAAATAGGTTACAAGAAACTTCTCTACCTCCAAGAGAAGCATTTTATAGCAATCTGACAGAGACTAATTGTTCTGAAGAAGATTACGCACACGCACTTAAAGTTTGGTCTGATTTTTCATGTTCAACAATGAAAGATTACTTAGAATTGTATTTAAAAACTGATGTTTTATTGTTAACAGATGTTTTTGAAAATTTCCGTTCAATTTGCATGAAAATTTATTCACTTGACCCAGCCCATTTTTATACAACTCCCGGCTTATCTTGGGAGGCCATGTTAAAGACCACAAAGATTGAATTAGAACTTTTAACTGACATAGATATGTATAGGTTTATTTAATCTGGTATTCGTGGCGGTCTAGTACAATGCTGTCATAGATATACGAAGGCAAACAATATGTATTTGTCGACATTTGATAAAACCAAAGAACAAACATTTTTAATGTACCTGGATGCAAACAATTTATATGGCTGGGCAATGTCACAAGCC